>CM021109.1:280268993-280368994 GCA_007115665.2 Sequoiadendron giganteum | reverse complement strand
CCATATACATCTCCCTCTCCCTCTCCCTCTCCCTCTCAATCCCTCTCCTTCTATCTCTCCCACTCTCACTCTCACTCTCTCACTCTCCCACTCACCCTTTTTCCCTCTCCATCTCACTCTCCCTCTCCCTCTCCCTCTCCCTCTCCCTTTCTCCCTCTCCCTCTCCCTCTCCCTATCCCTATCTCCATCTCACTCTCACTCTCCCTCTCCCTTTCTCCCTCTCCCTCTCTCCCTCTCCCTCTCCCTCTCCCTCTCCCTTTGGTCTATGTGTGTACAAATCGGATATCTGATTTGAATCAAATATCCAATATGTGAAACTCCATCATGCAGAGATTGAAATCTTACCATTGTAGAACATGTTTTACAAATCAAATATCTGATTCAAATCGCATATCTGATTTGTGGGCCATAGAAAAACCCCATGTGGGCCATTTTTGTGCATTCCAACGGACCCTACATTTTGTTTGCAGCACTTTGCAGGTGACAAAAGTGTGGTTTCAGACAAGAAGAGACAAAGATAAATTTTTAGGAGATTCTTGTACTCAAATTTGTCATACATAATGATTTTTTAGCATCTTTTATTTGGTATAATGGGGAGTAGCAGTCGTCGGAAGCAAAAACGTAAGAGAAAGCTAACAAAAGAAAAAATTGAAGGATATAGACAAAGAGATAAAGAAGGTCATAGAAAGAAAAGACAAGGTATGTTAAATATTGGTGAACCTGAGCCCTATGGTCTTTCAAGTGAAGAGGAAATTGAATATGTTCATGGTGAAAATGTAGAACATGATATTGAAATTGGGAATGAAAATGTTCAAATTGATATTGAAAATTTTCAAGGTGAAATGTTGGAATTGAAGATGTTGAACATTATATTGAAATTGGGAATGAAAATTTTGAAATTGATAATGAAAATGTTGGAATTGAAGATGTTGAACATGATATTGAAATTGGGAATGAAAATATTGAAATTGATAATGAAAATGTTGGAATTGAAGATGTTGAACATGATATTCAAATTGGGAATGAAATTGTTCAAATTGATATTGAAAATGTTCAAGGTGAAAATGTTGGAAATGAAGATGTTAAACATAATATTGAAGCAAGTGTAAATTATGTTTCACTAGATTACATGAGAAATGAAGAACCTTGTGTGGAAGAAAGAGGTATTCCAAATTCAAGACCTTCAAGGACCCCTAAATGGTTAGTTGAAATTGATGATAACATTATTAATTTTGAAGGCAAGAGGCCAACACAAACTATTCGGTTGTGGGCTAGAATACTTTTCAACCAATATTTTAGTGATAAGACATTGATCAAGCAATGCCAACTTTTTGTACAAATGCTAAAGATGCAAAAGATGAGACCTTTGCTAGCCAAATTGAAGATTCGTCTGAACAAGAGGGCTGAAAAAATTCTATTATTGTCAAAAATCTTTTTAATGCTCTCAAGTCTATTGGAAAAAATAACAAGGAAAAAGATAAGAGAGCTGCTCGGAGAGTCATTACCACCACCCTAGTAAGCCATCAATTGAGAAAGGCTCACTTTATGAGACAAAATTATATTGATTTTGACTTAAATCGTAAAACTTTGGATAAAGCACTTGCAAGAAGAGAAATAATAGATGATCCTCTTCAAAATGATACATGGGATTTTTCTGGAAGGCTTACATGTGTTGATAAGAAGCTAACTGATAATGTAAAGAAGGAAATTAAAAAAAAATGGCATGATAACTCTAGAGTATCACCCAATGCAAAGGATGTTTTAAAGTTAATAACTGGCAGTCGAGACCGTACACCACATCCTAAACATTTCTTGGAATCAAGCCAAACAATGTTGTTCAACAAATTTAATCAAACACATCCAAATATGGAAATCTCGCAAAGAACTTTTGAAGGTTTGAAGCCATTCTATTGTGTGCCTCTTAAGATTCGTAATACTTGTTGTTGCAAATACCATGTGGAGTTTTCAATGTACCATGAACTATTATGCTATATCCGTTCTACTTTGCATACTAATGAAATGTTGCAGGAGTGTGGTGCAATGTATCTTCCGAAATCATCAAGGGACTTGTTAGATCTATTTTTATGTTCTAGGGATGATGGTTCCTTTTTCTATAGAAATGATTGTTTAAATGCAAAGTGCTCACAATGTGGTGGCTTGTCAAAGTTTGTTCAATGCTTTCATGAGGGTTCAGAACATGAATTTGGAAAGAATCTTGTTGAGAAAAAGAGATATGAGATAGTCAAATATACTTTTCAAAGTGGAGGTGAAGGTTCTAGATGCGAGTTGGTTACAAAAGAATGCAGTGTTGCTGATTTTATTTCAGATTTTAAGCACAATCTTTTCTACAAATATGCAAGGCATAGTCGTAGGTCTCAGTGGTTGGATCAACAATTCAGGATATGTAAGGACTCTTTTCGGACTAGCACTATTATATCAGTGGTTGATTTTGCTGAAAACTACACATTGCAACCACAAAACGAGGTACAATCTCAGTATTACAATTCCATTCATATTGTTATTTTTGTCCACATAACATTTAGACATGCACTTGATAGTACAGAGGAGGATCGAAAGATAATCAGAGAGTATCATTTTTATATGAGTGATGATAGATCTCACTCGTTCGAGTATGTCCAACATTGTTTTGAGAATATTTTTGAGTTCTTGCAGGAGCATGATATAGCACTGGGTTGACAGCTCATTTGGTCAGATAACTATACAGGTCAATTCAAGAATGCTCGTATGTTTTGTTGGTTGAGTAGAATGCATGTAGAGAGGGGTGTGCCTAATATTTGGAGTTTTTTTTAAGCTGGGCATGGGAAAGGGGAGCATGATGGAGTAGGTGCATGTGTAAAAAGAGCTCTAGTTAAGGAGCAATTGAAGATTTTAGGAGCAAAATTCAGTGATGCACGTTCTATTGTTGATTGGTGTAGTTCAGCATTGTCACAGGGAGGGACACTTGATTCAATAGTGCACAGATTCTTTTGGTTGGTTGAGGAGGGTACAATGGGAGGCAGATTGGATTTTTATACAATCAAAGATTCTTCAAAGACGCATTCATTTCAAAGCTCAGATGCAAGCACATGGACCATTTGGACATGACAGTTGGCTTGTTTTTGTCAAAGTTGTATTCAGTGCAAGTGGGATTAATGTGAGTGAGGTGAGTGGGTGGATACATGGGTTCCACAGTATCTAACTCCTTTATCTCAAACTATATCCATGAAAAATTACACAATGGAAATTTCACTTGATTACGACTGAATTTTAAATCTACTACATCCAGGACATGTTTTTGCAGTTGTTGCACCGCAGGGGAACGAAGAGAGATCAAAATATTGGTTGGCTCGATGTGTGTGAGTAAAGAACAAGCTAACACAATCGATGGAAGATGATGATGGGTTCGTGTGTCCTACAGGTTCAATTGTGGTTGCAGGAACTTGGTTGTGAACATACATGATTAGAAATAATGGCATACTTGCATTTGAAGAATACGAGAAACACAAAACCATTCTCATGTATTCACACCTTGTTATAGCAACAAATGTTAAGTTGTTGAAGCATCATGCCAAACCAAAGAAAAAACAACTATGGACACTTAGTAATGCTGATCATGTAGCAATATTGGATACTCTTAAGCAAGGAGATGACCCTTCAGGCACACTTGAATAGCATATTCAAGAATGGAAAGTACAATGCTTAAGCCTCTTTTTTGTTGTGACAATATAGATATATCATTTGAATAATTTGGTGATATTCTTGGCATGATTGATCATGGACCTGCTACAACAATAGCCAACTCTGATCCTTTCAAAGAGGTATGCGACATATTACTTTAATATAGATTGGTTATTCAAAGCATCTTTTATAGTTTGCATTACCAATTCAT
Organism: Sequoiadendron giganteum; assembly: GCA_007115665.2. Taxonomy (NCBI): domain Eukaryota; kingdom Viridiplantae; phylum Streptophyta; class Pinopsida; order Cupressales; family Cupressaceae; genus Sequoiadendron; species Sequoiadendron giganteum. Next base: position 280,365,105 of record CM021109.1, on the reverse strand, counting down.
TATCATTCAGTATGTTTAGATTAATATGGATTTGTTAGTCTAAGCATATTTTTTGTTGTTACAATATAGATTTATCATTTGAAAAATTTTGCGATATTACTGGCATGATTGCCCATGGACCTGCTGCAACAATAGGCAACTTTGATCCTTTCAGAGAGTTATGTGACAAATTACAATAATATCGATTGGTTATTCCAAGCATATTTTCTATTGTATGTAGTTTAACTGCTATCTTGATGGTTTGTATAGGTGCTTGTCACTCGAAAATGACAACATACTACTCCTGTGGAAGACTATGCCTTGAATGCCTCAAATAGGCAAATTTTGTAGAAATTAAATTTTGAAATGTGAAACAATGTAAAAACGTCATAACTGTGTATAAGCATAATCTATATATTGTGATGTTTTTTGAAATACGGTTCAAATGTCTGCCATTGTACTTAATCAAGCTACAACCGAAGGTTTTCTTCCTAGTTCTTTCCTGTCGGTATGCTCATTTGAACCAGGTTTTGTAATATCTCCTATTTATATGTAACAAATTACAGTAGCTTGCCACTTTTTCAAAAAATAGAAAAGTAAAAAGTTCATTGTGAATTTCATTTTCCATGTAATTCATTCAAGTTGATTGGGCAAGAGCTAGGACTTGCGGAATCTTGATCCTATTAGAACTGTAAAATTTTGAATTTTTTACAGTCTATTGCATTCAAGAGTTTCCAGCATTAAGCCCTTATCATAAGCATAAAATCCCTTCTTTGCATTGTCTTGCTTATTTTTCGTCATGTGACCCATTTGAATCCGTCTACCTCTTCATATTTCATTGACAGACCCATATCAGCAAGACATAGTAAAAGTCTCCCCGACCTATATTTTTAGCTAACATGTATTTGTTGCAGACAATCGGCAAGACTTTTCTTTTGTTTTGGCAACTAAAAAGATTCATATTGGCAGAATAGGTATTTTGGGGTAGCGTTATAGCGAAGTATTTTTTCTTGCCGGCCGACATATAGAAAAAATACATCGGCATATGCTAGGGTGTCATTATAATGTCATGACGAATTCATATTGTCTTACCGACTAGCATGTGGAAGGGTCATTTCAGCCAAACTGATTGGTATCGGCAGGAAGTCATAATGAAACCATTTCATTTTACCGATTGGCTTGCAAGCAAATGTCTTAGTAAGTCTTATGTACATCGGGGAAGGTCTTGGTGAAGTGACTCTTGTCTTGCTGAACTAAATACAAGGGGATTCAAAAATCTATTGGAGAGAGTATTGGGGTCTTGCCGATAGAGATATGCATCGCTAGGAGAAGAAATTTTTGACATAAGTTTCACCGAAGTTTGAATGTTATATCGACAAGTAGTTCGGGGTGAGTTTTTACTAGATAGGAGTAATCTAGAGGAGTGATTTTGGTAAGACATTTGGCATCGATATAAGTCTTCCCGAAGGTTTACTATCTTATCAAAGGTATTATTTCATTGGTGGGGTTTATTTCTTCGGTGAGAAAACTTGGTGAACACGCCGAAATGAGAGTTCATCGGTGAAAGGGTAATTTTGTCTCAGCGACTATGACTTGAAGAATGCATATCGATATGACACAATGAAGTCTATGTAACATCTCCCTAACTCAGAATTGTTATAGCGACATAAAAAACAGGAGTGACAGTCATCATTTTTTGGATCCCAAGTGTTGATAAGACCACATTATGTCTTGGCGAGAGGTGTAATAGACGTTGCAAAAGACTTCGCCCTAGATTTGAAAGTCTCTCATCTAAAGGAAATTTGATGCGACAGTGCCAGTCTCAAATGGGTTTTCATTTTTGATTCATTAATGGTGCAATGGGATATAACAGTAAAGTTTGTATCAATTCTTCAGTTCCGAATTGATTGCAGGTGAATTGTCATGCTGAACAGAGAATCGGGATATTTTTCTGTTTGAGGAGCTCGAGCAAAATACTGTAAGTGATTGTTTCTTGGTTTTTTACATTTTGATTCTATAAGCTTGAGAATGGAGTCTTTTGGTTCTGGAAAGGGTAAGGGTAGAAAGCCTGGTGAGAGTAGTTTGTCAAAAGGAAAGAAACAAAAGGTTGATACAGAGCATGAGGGAACTGAAAGGAGGTTGAACCAAGACCTTATTGATCAACTACCTGGCTCGGGGCCTAAAGCTAGAAAGTCCGCACAACTTAGGGTAGAAGTTGATAAACTAGATGACAAATGCAAGTTCATAGGTGATGTCTGGACTGTTGTAAGAGGGTATGAGCTATTCAATTTCCATTATCATAGAAGAAATCACTTTGAACCAGTCTGTAACCCATGGAAGTTAAATGTTGGGAAACTGGTGTGCCCTAATATTTTTGTAAATGCAGAATTAGTAAAATTGCTTGCAGATAATTATGATCCAAAGCATAAGGCTATATGTGACCCATCTGGAAAACCACAGATATATGTGTCTAAAGAAGCAATGGGTGAGGTTTTCAAATTGGAAGGGTTTTGCAATGAGGAGATCAATTGTGAAGAGTTGGAAAAATAATTTTCAAGAATGGATACAATCTATAAGGGTTGGAGGTTGCCTATTCATAGAATTAAGCAGGGTAACAAGTCAAAACCTCTGGAAGATAGTGAGGGGCCTCCTTATCATGTAGATTTGTTTGAGCCTTATATGAAGTACACATATTTCTCAGTGTGTCAAGTATTGGGGATGGATGCCTCCGAACTCATGTCAATTGTGCCAATGATTATCACAACAGATATTCAGTATCACAACTCCAAGCCATTCGACTATGCTTCATATATTTCTAGGGAGCTTGATTCAGGATTGGTGGCTATAAAGGGTGGAGCTTCTATTGTTCATCTCAGACACTATTCATTGTTAATGCACTTGGTGCTATATTTTGGATAGGAGTTGGGAGTATGGCCTCCAGAAATGAGAGTTTCTCAAATTGGTAAAGAGGATGAAGCATTGCCTGTTCAGCTATGGACTGCTATTTGGGATAGCAGGTTTGCTAATTCTAGTTTCATCCACTTTGAAGAATATTTTGTGAAAAATTTGTACAAATTGTATAAGTATCCTTGTAACTATTCATTGACTGATGAGATTAAAAGGTTTCTTCAGCCAAAAGATTTCAATGGGCCAATTGATCATAATTGGGGTGACTAGTATTGTTTGGAAGGAGCTACAATGATCAGAGTGTATGGATTTGAAGATGCCCCTTTCATTCTACCAAGGACAAGTCCAAACAGAGTTGCATATTTGGAAATTGTTAGACAAATGGATTATAGCAGTGTGATGCTTTTCAGTTCTTATGGGAAGTAGGCTTTTGTGCCTAGTACATTGTGTTTTGGTGATTTCACTGTGTTGGCTAAGGAGGGATATGATTCAATCCTTGATAGATTGTTGCATTATAATATGAAAAGGGGACCACCCAGGAAAAACTTTGACCCTGAAGGATATATCAATTCAGCCAAAGAAAGGATTAACTTTAGAAGGTATCAGCATGTACCTTATCCTTTTGATGATATGATCAGGAATTTGGATGAAGAGGAAGCAGAGGTGGTGGTTGAAAGCTATAACCAAGGGTTACAAGATATGGAGATATTGTCTTCTGGAGATGAGGAAACCCCAATGGATAAAATGCCACAAAGCAAAACAGAGAAAATATCTAGGTTAAGGACTCAGCGGTATGTTTGCCCAACTAGAGAATAGAGTATTGAAAGTGGTGATATTGATGCAAGGCATATGGAATATAGATCATTTGTTTCAGATGATGAGTTTAGAAATTCTCCAGAGTTCAAAGCATTCTTGTACAAACAGAAGGGGAAAGAAATAAGAGAAGATGTTTGTGCTGTCACTTCCGGGAATGAAGAGCAATTATTGGGTCAATTGAGAAAATGTGTAGATGATGAAATGAAAAATATGACTCCTGAAAAGGGGAGAAAAATGTTGGAGAATGTTGGTGTCATGATTTTTCCTAGACTTGATTTGAACTCTGCATTAGTTTTTGATAGTTTCTTAAGATATAGTAATACTGCACACAAAATTGATAAGGAAAGGGTAACAGAGGTGTATTCAGGCTCTAAGTATAATACTGATGAGGGATCATTGATGATATGGGCTTTGTACCCACCCCACAGGAAATCAGTGGTAATTGATATAGAGAAGGCATTTGGCCATTTTATGACCCTAAAGGTTGGAGAGGTTGATCATGTGGTTACTGCAGAGATTGGGATAAATATTGCAAAATTGAATAAAGCATAGATCCAAACACTGATAAAAGAAAGAGAAATGTATAAAGCAAGTAATGAAAGAATGTTGAGAGAAAATGATAGATTGAAAGACTTGGTTGGTATTTCAATAGATCCAGCCAAAATGCTCACTCAAGGAGAAAGCTCTCAAGCAAAAGATCATTGGATAGGGTCAAGTGCTTATAATCAGGGAAAGTATGATGCAACTGTAGCAATTGTTAAGAGGAGGCGGGATAATTTGACATCCTGGTTGAATAAATTGTGGGGAAAATATTCTAGTACTCTGACTACATTGAAGGAGCATGAAAGGATGGATGGACGAATTATGGAAAAGTTTCATGAATTGGCCCAGAGTGATGAGGCTAATGGTACTGCACTTGAAGCTACAAATCATATTATCAGTCGCCATCAAGAATTCTATGAGGAATTGCAGGGGGATAAAAAAGGATTAATTGAAGCTACCAAGAAAACTTTGATCACATTTTCAGATAATGAAGAGGAATTGAGAGATGCCACCAGATGGAAGAATGAATGTGACACAATACTTGAAGGGAATCGTCAAGACAACTTCTACAGAGGATACAACATTAGAGGAAGTGAGCGAGCAAAATGAGGAAATGGTCAAGATGGAAATCACAATCTGGAATGTTGTCAAAGATGTGGATACACATGAGCATCGAGATTATTTGGACCACCTCACTAAGACTCACTTGTGGCTAACTAGAGTCTAATTATTCTCTATCTTTTGTTTTGTATTTTTTTTTTTCCTATTTTCGAAAGGACGCATCCTTTCATATTCTCAATGTATAAATGTCCATTTTGAAAACAATATGGGGGGCGAGGTAGAATTAGATAGAAGATAGAGAAGAGACAGCATAATACAATTTTTTGGGCAAAGATGAGACTGGTTGCATATGTAAAATCATGGAGATATCAATGAAAATCTAATACGATGGTGCAATGTTTTTTGGTATCGGTTGTTTATGATATTTGTTGAAAAGTATTATTGAAGTTATCTTTGTAATGGTGTTTTCTAGTTATTTTAATTGGTGTAAACAAGTTTATACCTAGTTCGTCAATGCACATTTGTTGCATCTGTATGGTCAATTAATTGTTTCTTTCCAGTAAAGATTAAATTCTCTTAATTGATCATAGTAATTAGGGAATGTCAATTGGATTATTAAGAAGAACTCAATAATCATAATCTTGCATGTTTATACAAGCTATAAACCAAATAAAATGCTAAATAACTTGAATGTTTGCCAGAACAAATAAACTTGTTTTAGATTTCTCTTGACTCCGTGAACCCTATAAGGCACTGGTGTTTTTGTTTTTTATTCTTTAGTTTCACTCACATTTTTATATCTATTAGCTAAGTGTATTAGGGTTTTGTTTTGAATATTGATATACAATTTATACGAAATTTGATTTATTTTTTCCATTTCAATTTTCCATCGTGGAAAAATTAGGGTAATAGGAAGAGATCAAAAGTCAAGTTTTCTTAATTCAGTTAGGTACACCCACCTAGGTCTAGCAACACCTAAAGAGTAGAAGGTTTAATTATTTCAAACCTTGTTCTGTTACCTTGAAATGTTGTGAAAGCTTGGCAACCTTTCATGGTTCAAACCTACATTTTTGAGAGCTAACAGATCCAACCTTAAATATTTCTACCCCCACATTTCATTGACATTAGCACTTTCGACTCTTAAGGGAAAATGTCACTCTAATGCGGCTCAGAGTGATTCAACGTATTTGGGTGCAAGAGAGAACCATACCTAGCGTAAACTTACCCATCTAGACATGTTGGAACAGTCCGTTGGCTCATACGAGTTCAAGAATGAAAGTTGCACCACTTTGCAACTTTACACTACTTGCATTTGGCAACTTTTCCATCAACAAAAAACTCATCACCACAGGAAAAGGCTTTTGAGATAGCAAAAACTGAGAGAGGTTATTGTAGATGGTCTCAAAATGATCCCATATCCTCAAATGAAGAGTCTATAAGCATCACGATTTCTGAGAAATAGTTCATCAAAGTTTGCTACCTTTTAGCACTTTGGACTCTTAAGGGAAAATGTTGCTCCGATGCGGCTCGAAGCGATTCGACGTATTTGGGTGCAAAAGAGAATAATACCTAGCATAAAAATACCCATTCGGACATGTTGGAACAGTCCATTAGAACGTACAAGTTCGAGAATGAAAGTTGCACCACTTTACAACTTTACACTGCTTGCATTTGGCAACTTTTCCCTCAACTGAAAACTCATCACCACGGGAAAATGCCTTCGAGATAGCAAAAACAAAGAGAGGTTATTGTAGATAGTCTCAACACAATCCTATATCCTCAAATGAAGAATCTATAAGCATCACGGTTTCCAAGAAATAGTCCATCAAAGTTTGCTACCTTTTAGCACTTTGGACTTTTAAGGGAAAACATCACTCCGATGTGGGTCGAAGTGATTCGATGTATTTGGGTGCAAGAGAGAACCATACCTAGCATAAACGTACCCATTCAGACGTGTTGGAATATTCTATTGGGTCGTACGAGTTCGAGAATGAAAGTTGCACCACTTTGCAACTTTACACTGCTTGCATTTGGCAACTTTTCCCTCAATTGAAAACTCATCACCACAGGAAAATGCCTTCAAGATAGAAAAAACTGAGAGAAGTTACTATAGATGGTCCCAACATAATCCTGTATCCTCAAACAAAGAGTCTGGAAGCATCACGGTTTCTGAGAAATAGTCTGTCAAAGTTTACTGCCTTTTAGCACTTTGGACTCTTAAGGGAAAACATCGCTCTGATGCAGCTCGGAGCGATTCGACGTATTTGCGTGCAAGAGAGAACCATACTTAGTGTAAACATACCCATCCAGATGTGTTGGAATAGTCCATTGGGTCATAGGAGTTTGAGAATGAAAGTTGCACCACTTTGCAACTTTACACTGCTTGCATTTGACAACTTTTCCCTCAACTGAAAACTCATCACCACGGGAAAATGACTTTGAGATAGAAAAAACTGAGAGAGATTATTGTAGATGGTCTTAACACAATCCCATATCCTTAGACAAAGAGTCTGTAAGTATCATGGTTTCTGATAAATAGTCCGTCAAAGTTTTATGTCTTTTAGCACTTTGGACTCTTAAGGGAAAACACCGCTCCGATGCTGCTTGGAGTGATTCGACGTATTTGGGTGCAAGAGAGAACCATACCTAGTGTAAACATACCCATCTAGATGTGTTGGAATAGTCCATTGGGTTGTACGAGTTCGAGAGTGAAAGTTGCACCACTTTGCAACTTTTCCCTCAACTGAAAACTCATCACCATGGGAAAATGCCTTCGAGATAGCAAAAACCTTGAGAGGTTATTGTAGATGGTCTCAACACGATCTTGTATCCTCAGATGAAGAGTCTGTAAGCATCATGGTTTTTGAGAAATAGTTCATCAAAGTTTGCTGCCTTTTAGCACTTTGGACTCTTAAGGGAAAACGCTGCTCCGATGTACCTCAGAGCGATTCGACGTATTTGGGTGCAAGAGAGAACCATACCTAGCGTAAACATACCCATCCAGATGTGTTGGAACAGTCCATTGGGTCGTACGAGTTCAAGAATGAAAGTTGCACCACTTTGCAACTTTACACTGCTTGCATTTGGCAACTTTTCCCTCAACTAAAAACTCATCACCATGAGAAAACGCCTTCGAGATAGCAAAAACCAAGAGAGGTTATTGTAGATGGTCTCAACACAATCTTGTATCCTCAGATGAAGAGTTTGTAAGCATCACGGTTTTTGAGAAATAGTCCGTCAAAGTTTGCTGCCTTTTAGCACTTTGGACTCTTAAGGGAAAACGTCGCTCCGATGCAGTTCAGAGCGATTCGACGTATTTGGGTGCAAAAGAGAACCATATCTAGTGTAAACGTATCCATCCAGATGTGTTGGAACAGTCCGTTGGGTCGTACAAGTTCAAGAATGAAAGTTGACTGACTTTGAGCAAATCGTATCCCAGTAAACATGATAGAGGTCCCACTTCTTTTTGAATGCAGGAGCACCATCTAACCATTTATCTCCATTCCTCTTGAAGCATCTTTTTTTTCCTCCTTTTCCTTCCTTCTTCAAGGATTGATTAGAATACCTATCGCAACCAACCTTGACTCCCCTTGAATACAGTAAGCCCTCAACCGATCAAACTTGGGAAGTTTCGATCTCAAGTTGATTCCTTGAATGTAAGACTCCCAAGATGAAGGAAGACCATTAAGAGCCAACATGGTCAAATATTTGTCATCAACAATATGACCATTTCAACTTAAAGATCAGATAATACAACTGAAAGCACTCAAAAAATGAAACAAATAAGACAATAAACACAACAAGAAATTTGCTTACAACTCAGGCCCAACTCATGGCTAAATTTGATACAATGAATAATAGCACCTCTCGTAGATGCAAAGATACAATTGAATATGCTTCTCCTTGAAATTGGCCTGTTGCTGCAAGATGAAGCACTGCTGCTCAAGTGCAAACGTTTGCTTGGATTGCAAGTTATGCTGAATGAACTTGATTGAGGAAATGAACAAACATCACCTCGTATTTATACAAAATAAGGTGACTCTTCAAGGAGGTCGGCCTCTCTTGAAAATAATAAATTACAAAATAATATCAAGGAAGGTTGGTGGTGTAGGAGCACCTAGAAAACACTAGGCAATTAGGAAGTCTAGGATGAATTTTTTTTTTTGATGTGTTACCTTGAAGGTCATGTTGACCATTGAGATAGAGTTAGAGGCTTAGGAACATATCTTGATCAGGAGTGATCAGGAGGATAAGGAGCGAAAAGGCTTAATAAGTTTTGGAACTCATTTTACTGATGAGATTAGATACTCATTTTACTAGACATTGGCAAAAAGTGCAAAATGGTACATTTTTGCAAATTTGCCACAAGGTAACTACAATGTCCGACCAAGAGGAGGCATAACTACTTTTTTTGACCTATATATGGTGTGCCTCGATCTAAGAGGAAGGTTGGAAGCTTTTGCATTATTGGAAATTTATGATTACAAGAGAAGATAGTGATAAATTTGTGTAATTTTTCTTGTTTTTGCTTTGAATTGTGTGTTAATGGAGTGATCCTAACATTGTGAATTATGTAGAATGTAGTGCAATTGTCTTCCAAGCATTGTGTGGAATAGCAGGTAGCTATTTTCTTTGGTTCAAGCATTCTTTTTTAGTTAGTTCATTTCTTTTGACCATTGAGATAGAGTTAGAGGCTTAGGAACATGTCTTGATCAGGAGTGATCAGGAGGATAAGGAGTGGAAAGGCTTAATGAGTTTTGGAACTCATTTTACTGATTAAGGGTAGATTAAGGGCTTTAGTTCTTGGAGAATGTTAGTATTTAGGGTAGATTAAGGGCTAAGTAAGAGTTAGAGACATTGCACCAAGATTGACTTGGTAGGTTGATTTGTGATGATAGTGGGGTTGGCCAAGAGAACCAGGGGTGCCTAAACATGAAGAAGGTCCTAAAGGTTAAGGTGATGAGGTGATACACTAAGGAGATCTTGCAAGCAAGACCCAGAGCATGGAACAGTGATTGTTCCATCCAACCCTACCCTATCAGTTGGCCTCATCCATTTAAATAAAATGAGTATAAATTAAATAGCCATAGGCTATCATTTAATTTATTACAACTTAATGTGATCGCTATCATGTATTAAAAATGTGGTAGCATAGACAAGGCAATGGACTATTTGAAAAAAAATTTCAAAGAAATGTGGTCTCATAGAATTCAATGACAAACAAATGCAATTGACAACTACTCATAGTTTTTAGTTATGCGATGTGAAGTAATTGTATAACTGCTTAGGTTGACTTTGTTAGAACTGTATTGTAATTGAAATTTTTTCATCTATGAACATATAGTTGTTAGTTATGCAATGTGAATTAATGATTTGAGTTTGAAAGATGTGTAATGCAATGTAATCAGCGATATAAATATAAACTACATAATATAACCATTCAGTTTTAAGCTATTGTACATTGATATTTAACCATTGCTCAAGATAAAATTTTCAAAGAGTTTAATCATGCACATGAGGAACAAATTAAATTTCGATTGTCAACTTCTATATATCAAATTATCCAATAATCAAGTGTATGTCCATATACAAAAATGGCATCGACGCCAACTCAAACAAAGTTTTACAAAATGTGGCATATGCCATCTCAATATGTATTCAAAATTTACATGCCAAAATGTCTATCTCTTCCTAAACTACTAGTGGATCATCAAAATGGAGCCTCTTTGAAGCACTCGTTGGCTCTGAAGTTAGCTGCACAAGAAAAATTCAAACCACAATTGAGATTAGTTATACTATATAATTTAAAATCGAATAATTAACATCAAAATCAATATACATCGAATTTTAATTGAACTCTAAAATTGAAATCTTGATTACCTAAAATATATGTCTCTTCAAAGGGTTAGGAGTTCTAGAATATACCAAATCAACTTTTTAAATGCCAATCTATATATGTGAACAAAAGCATAAAATTGATCCAAGTTAGCATATGATTATTGGTAATAAGAACTTATTTACCAAACACAAAATAAAATAAGCACATGTACCTCTTTAGGTTGATCTTTTTCTTTATCTCCTTCAGGTGTTTCAACACCTCCTCGTTGATGGGTTTCAACACCTACTCTTTGAGGTGTTCCAATAACTACACCTTTAGGTGATGTGTCCCTTGTCAACATATCTATAAAGCTGATAATTGCCTATAAATAAAATTGACAAGTACATATGAAACTACCAATCTATGTCGACGTATGTATAATCAATATAAGATCTTAAAAATCTTAATTCAATCCAATTTGAGTTCAATTACCTTCCCCTTATCTAGATTTGCATCTCCATAGTCTGGATGAGGCTGCACCTCACTCACACTGGGAATTTCCTACAGGAGGAAAACAAGATAAACATATAAGCTATTATATAATTTCATTAATGACAATTCAAATGACAAGAAAGTATATAATATAAAATGTAAACGAGTGAGTGCAAAAATATATACTACATGTGTGTCCAAGCCAAATGAAATGGCCCTAAGGGTGCTATTAGTCACCTATGTGAGCTCCTCCTCAGACATCAACTATTAAATAGACCATGTAAATAAATATTAGTACTTGATACTATCTCTTATTAATATTCATTTAAAAACAAATGCAAGTTATGAAATTACAACTTAAATCTTACCTACATCACTATTCCAGCATCTCCCTCTCTAGCAAGAGAGGACTCTATAGGGTGTGCTCCACTCCCTGTGATTGATCTATAATGTCTACATCATGGAGTTCATAATCAGAAGTGTCCAAGGGATGCTCAGCGGGTTGTACAGGAGGACCCAAGCATATCTGGTGGCACATAGTGCAAGCATGTGGCACACAAATATGTGGACCTGAGGAGAATGATGCAGCAGCACTCAAGCTTTCACCAACATAACCAAAATGTGGCTGAGCTACTATAGAAGCATGTGAAACCAAATGACCACTCAAAGAGTGAATAGCCTGAATAGTCTGTGTGGATGCATCCTTGATAATCTCTGGGTGATATATTGGAGGTGGCAGAGGAAGGGAAGGAAGGGGAACATTTGGGTGCAGGACTACTCTAATTTCCCCTAGTCTATCCTGGGGCATACCTCCATGGACGCCCTGGAAGGGTTTAATGTCAAAGTAATTGACATGATGCCCTAACACAAACTCAACATATAATTTTTTAATAAAGTAAAATGGTATGTCAGAATTATTGTTCGGTGGTTTATCAAAACCCATACACCAATGATCCCAAAAGTTAGCTACAATGTCCCTATGTATGCACCATTTTATGGAAAGTTTTGTTCTGTTAACATTCACTGGCAAACTAGTGCGGGGGTCAATGAATAAAGAGGCTATTTGGGCTTTGGTTATTTGGAGATCTTTCACATCATCGTAAGACAATCCACATCAATAATACTCCCTCATGTCTTCTTGCCATGAATAAAAGGAATTATGTTGGGTGGAGAGGGTTTCTATATTTTTAATTATTTCTTTCAATGTTTTTGTCATATCTCTCAATCGAGGCATTGTCTGATAAATTTCACAAATGCCCCTTAATTGCCCCAATTTTTCACCAATTAAGTCTTCAATTGGTGGCTACGGAGGTGGTGGAGCATTTGGCTATGGAGATGGTGGAGAATTCGGCATTTGTGGATTTGCATTCACAACCATAATACCTAATTAAAATTAAAAACTAATTAAACTAATTGAAATTACACAATATAAATGAAATTATTGTAAAAAAACCCTAGTTTTTAATAAAAATCCAAAAGAAACCATACTTTTTCACAAAAATCAATAACAAACTCTTATTTTTGATAAAAATACATCAACAACACTAATTTTTAATCAAGATGCATTTCAAAACATTAAGTTTTAACAAAAAAACAATGTAAACTCTAGTTTTTTTGTAAAATCAAAACAAAACCATATTTTTGATTTTTTTTCATAAAACCTACTTAAACTTAACAAAATCTATTGAAAAATCGATTAGAAGATCGAAAAAACCAAATACATACCTTTCAAATCAGATATCAGATCAGAACGGATATCGGATTTGGGTTTCTCCTCTTGCGCCCACGTCAAACTGTGAGAAATGAAATTAAAGAGTTGATTGTTTTTTTATATACAGCTTCCACAAATCAGATATCCGATTTGGATTGGATATCCAATTTGTGGAAACTACCTTTGGTTTTTGGTTCAAGTAGAAGTACTAACACCCGAACCTAGAAAAGTCAACTAGGCCATTTCCGCGTTTTTGAACCGATTCAAAACGTGATTTTTTCTCATTGCCACTTTTTGGTCCATCATGATCCTGCACATACCCTTATCATAAACTAAATTTAAAAGGCATTGGAATAACAAATTTGTTCTTAATAAAGAGCAAAAGTATATAAAGAAACACAAAACCCATTTATACATATATATAAGCATGCTATTAAAATCGATGGCTCAAAAGGAAGAGAGGTGTGCAACCTCCTTGGATGGCTATGCACAACAACCTTATGGCTGCTATGCAACCATCTAAGGAGTGGCATGTGTAGCCCCTCACAAAAATGGAGGGTGGAGGGGGTATTCCTTATGGCATCAACACCCCAGCCACCAACATAAATAAAATAAGAGCCTAGTGATGAGTAAAATCGCTGGTAAAAATAAACTTGCAGGAACAGTAATATATTTATTTTCCCTTAATATATTTTGATTGCCATACAAAAACAAAAAATTAATAAATAAATAAATAAATATATATATATATATATATATATATATATAATCGATGCATAACACATGAACAATTGGACATAACCCAATACACAAAATCATCAAATATATAGAATCAAATTGGGGGAATGCAATAGCCGAAAAGAAGGAGAGGATCTTTGGAAAAAGAAGATTTATAGAGAATCTTGGCTGAGAAATGACAATGGACAGAAGGAATCAAAAATCCATTTACTTTAAACTTTGACTCTAAAAAAATAAAATAACATATGGGAAGGAAACAAAGAGAGAGAAAACTACAAGCTCAAAGGATTTCACAACACAAAAATTCCAAGACTCACAACAATCATAGAGATATTTAAAATTTTAAAAACCTTTTCTTTTCAACTGGAAATTTATGGAGAACTTTCAAGGATTTTGAAACTACCTAGAGTCCTTCGCTTAATTTGATTTGAGGACAGGGTGTAGCGTTGAGCGTATCCAACCAACCACGATCTTTAGCAATTCGGAGATCTGCAACCTCTAGAAAAACAAGTCAAAGTAAAAATCCCAACACCAAACTAAAAATCTAGATTTCTCTAAAACAAAAATTCGAAAGAAAACATAGAGAATTCAATTCTCAGAAAAACTTCTCATTTTTCAAATTGCAAACCAATTTACTTTTTTTTTTTTCTCTCTGATTTTTTGAAAAAGACAAGATTAGATATAAAATTCAAAAAATGGCAAAATTCCTAGCATTACTAATTCTTTTGAAATTTCACTGAACATCGAAAATAGACTCTTTCCTTAAATTTGAGTTTTATAAAATTTTGAATAGGCAATTTCTGCAAAAATTACTAAACTCACAATTTCCTCCCAAAATTAAAACATTTTATTTCCTTTTAAATTTAATTAACTTTCGAAGACCAATAGTCATTATTAAAATTAAATAAATAATCATTTTAATTCAACCCACATTTAAATTTAAAATATAATATTAAATTATTCACTTGATGATAAAATTAATCATAAAACTAATTTCAATGACTTAAATTTAAATAACAAATAAAACAATTTATTAAATTTTTATTTATTTAAATTAAATCATAATCTCATGATAATTTAAATCTACCAAAATTAATAGCACCCTTAATGAATAAAATAAGTAACACTAAAGAGCACATTTATTTTCTAAAAGAATTTATGTCCTTTACCAACCATGACAAATTGATTACTTCTTAACCACACCAAAGGATAGCATTTAATTTAAACTATAATACATTAATCAAACCCATAAATGCAAACTGTGTTAACATTATAAAAATCATGAAAATAAATAACTTAAATTAAAATCATACCCATATGAACGAAGTACAGATATAACACATGAGCAAGCATTGACCCAACCACTGACATAGACGGGGGTAATTTCTTATCAACTCCCTAATGACATCAACCATTAGGTATGTAGGGAACGCTCAGACCTGATAATACGGGTGGAGTCGGCACCCGGTACCTGCATTCCTACATAACACCAAATGTTGAAACATATACATATGCATATAACTCATAATCAAACACATTGTGAAGAGAATTACGGTGAGGCAGGGCACTCACGGATGAGCGATGCAACATCGTCTCCTTCACCCAAATCAAATACAGTAATCAAAATCTAAGTAACACATCATCATTATTACACACTCAGTAACATCATCATAAACATAAGTATCCCACACATAAGTCCAAATATCATATGCAAATAAATATAACTGTCTGCCACACCAACACATGGTGAAATAGATGTCCCACAAAATATCCAGTAAGCATCAGAATATAACCAAAAACCACACAGAATCAAAACACACACAAATCAGTATCAAAAGGTATCAATAACATGAGATGCACTACATCTGCATTCATTTTTTTTATATGTAGCATTCACAGGTATTTCTAATAATTATACATAAATAAATATATCATTTCTTATATCCATTGTTTTCATTCTTATATTTAGTTTGACTGAAAGCAAGCTCATAGTTAGTCAATTGTGGGATGCACAAGTTCATTGGTATATTTGTGTATGAAGGTGTTTTAAATTCAAATATTATCTCACAAAATACACACATATTATACTTTTACTTTCCTTAATGCGGCTTGTAGTTTGACATTTCAGCATTAATTTATACACCAGTTTACATTTAGCTTCACCTTTTTTTTGCAAGAAAATTAAAAAAAAATAAAAAAAAATAATGAAGTTCATCTTTATTTTGTAGGAAAAAAAATAAACAAACAATGAAGTTCATAAATACCCTTCTCTTTACGAGAGTTACTTTTTTTGTGAAGGAATTATATCACTACTTAAATAAGAGATAAATAAACCAAAATTTTCCTATATCATATTTTCGTACACCATACCAAAGGTAAGAAAACCACAACAAAGTCAGTTACCATACTGTAGACTTATTACACGTTCCTCTAATCTTTAGAGGTACCATGTAGTTTGTTGCTTACAAAAGTAAGAGAAAATATTTCTGATACACAATTTTTTTTAAATGGAACAAACAAACTTGAAGAGTGAATCTAAAACTTGATTAACAAAACAACCAAGGGAAAGAGAAAAGCTCTCCACCCAACCATAAAGGGTCCTCAAGCCATGAGTGATGGCTCTCACCATTCCCTCAATCCAAAAGGACCGAAAAAACCCACAATAGATCAGATACTCAAGCAACCCTTACAACCAACTTCCTTATCTACACAGAGGGTTGAACAATCGTGAATAGTCTCATGGTATTTTCTATTTTTCACATGGGTAAGGCTACTCATCATGTTTAAGTTTCTTTCAAACCCAAGATCCCAACATTTACCCATACTAATCACAAAATAGCATTAAATTTGAACTTGTTCCACACCCAACAAATTTAAGAGTGAAATGCAAAATGTGAACTGGGAAAACTTACCTCTCAATCCAAATCAGCCAACCATGAGGAGGCAACTTCCATCTCTCTTTTCCATTCCTTTCTTCCAGGGTTTTCCTATCCCCTCCAGCAAACTGGTCTCCCCAAAAACCTAACATAAATCTCCCTTTATGCTTTCCTTAGTGTGCCTATGGTGAGGCACATGGAATGGGTATCCCAACTACCCTAAAAAAACCTCCACTTTCTTTCCTCTATTTTAAAATATAAAGTTTAAAAACCCAAAAATTATGACTCCCTCAAGGAAATAAATCCAAACATGTTACTTCATGATGTGAAGCGAGATAATTGGGGTTTTAATGATCCTCTTGTTTTCCCATTGGCCATTTATGTACCTACACACCTTGGCCATTGTCATTACCTCACAATATGAATAATTCAAATAGATTATTTGTAAATACATTAGCACTTTAAAATAATAACTAATTTTACATACCTTGAATAAGCTTTGGCCTGCTGGTGTAACTTGCTTCTAATGCTTAAAATTAAACCTTTAAAACTCCATGTTAACCACTTGCAAATGCTATTCCTTAAAATTTACATATATGATTATTTAAATTTAATATATATATTTATAACTAAATGACCACATTCAAATGTATTCAAGGTAATACGTTTCTTTGAAAATTTGCATTTCTATTTCTTGGAGTGAGGCTTGTTAGTATCCAGTATTTTAAATGAAATCATTTTTTTAATCAACATAAAACATCAATCCCTATTTTAATTTTCTCATTTATAATATCATAATTATATACACCATTTCAAAATACATCCCCTTTTTATAGAGTTGAATGATAACAACTACTAGCTAATTTTACATATAATTTCTGATTCTAGAGGATTCAATATAATTATTTAACGAGTTATTTTCTAGGCAAAAATTTAATAAGCCAATTTTTTTTTTATTATGATAAAATAGAAAATATTTTAAATAAGGTTGAGCCTTCTATGGTGATGATGATAATAATTTCCAAAGTATAACTTGACAACAATAATTGAAAGAGTATGGATAAGTTTCCAATTTGAACTCCATTATAGTAATGGGTGACCATAGAGATGTATAGTAGCTATCTTAGGTCCACGCATTTTTTACGCAACATTAATCAGTTGCTAATGGCACTATGCAATAAAATAATATGATATAATGTGCATCAAAATCCTTGAAATGCAAGTATTAGGTTTATGCATAGGACTAATTATCTTTTCTATTATTATGCATGTTAAGGACATATGAGATAAGTTGGCGATACTAGCATCTCATTACTAAAATTATAGAATTTTCCCTTATGCTAATACAATAGTTAGGCATCAGATCATCATACATCATGTAGTCAATCATAAGGTTGAGAATGTCTAGTATATCAATTTTAACATAATTATTGGGAGATAAATCTTGTAACTATGGTACGAGAAACAAGACGTTACATTCCCCTCCCCTTAGATCAAACTTCCTCCTAGAAGTTTCTAAGTTTTGGGGAAAAAAAGGACCCTCCATAAATATATACATAATTAAATTAAAAAAAAGTCAATTTTTCGTGTTGAGTTGATGGAAAATCACTCATGAAAAATTAAGTTAAAAATGGAGGATTCACTACACCATGTCAATTATCACATAGTTAAAACAAGATACATTGATTAATTAAAACTTAACAAGAGTATCATTACCATTTCATATAGATTTTAAATTAATAGTCACATTTATTTAGGATAAAGTATACAATGCATAATTAAATCTACACTTATAGTTTCATCTTTCAAAATGATTACTTTCCAAAGTTATCACTTATGACATTCAATTTCATCTAAATGCATTAATAAACTTCTTCTATCCAATTTTTACATTCATACCATCTCATAACCAACATTCCCATTTGCTTCCCTTTAGTTATATGTTTGTTAACACTTAGTTCACACTTATTTCACATCACATTCACTTGGACCCAACACATATGTTACAATTAACTCCACACAACTCACATCACAAGGTTCACAACATAGGATCTATGAGGAAGATGTGCACCATCATGTAACCGAGCAATAGTAGTGTAATGTCCCGCCACGCAACCCTAGAGGAAGTTGCAATTAACTACATAAACAAACTAATTTTTTTTTTTTTTATTAAGTACAACTAACATGCAAGTTCACTACCCATTGCCAAAAACCTCTAAGGTTACGAGACAAAGGTTAATTTAGAACCTCAACAAAAAACATGAATTGAAAAAAAAATATTTACTTACTTAAGAAGTTAACATCACATACATTCCATACATGATAAATTACATCAAACCATAAGAGATAACATGCAATTTCAATTATCAATAATTAAGCAATAAGATTACATCTCTCATTCCCCAAATAAGGTAAATCCAATAAGCATGATTGCAATTACAACTTTCCACGTCGATAACAATTGAGGGGTAATAAATCACAAGATCGATTGAAATAAATAAAGCATGAAATGTAACTAGATCCCACGAGCTCTTCAACTAGAAATCTTGTCCACATGAACAAGAAGAAGACCCAATGGCATAAGGTACATGTTCCACCCAACCAAGTGGTACCCAAAGGCCCACCCTCCTTGCTAGGAGATAGTAACAAGGATTCCTAGCCAAGACCATCTACCTCTAGACACAGGCTAAAACACAACTAAACTGAATCAAATACAAATATGTCACTTAACACAATAGTTACAATGCTTTGAGAATTACACAATCAATTGCATCACTGATACAAACATATAGTTGACTTAGGATAAGTGTCATCACAATGTTACATGGGTTATCTTGGTAAGTCTTCCTAGGTCCCGACCCCCATCTCGGGTTATCCTGGTGACCTCTAACGACTTTCGACCCCTCATGCTAACCAATGCGGAATCAGTGATCTCTTGTAGAGACAAGATAACAATCTTTCCATTCCAGGCCTTCTCATCTCATCCCAATTATATAAAAGCCCTTGCATCCATGAGCGATGCATAATTATCTTCTTAAGTGTTTGATACTACATAATCCTCTAATCAATTTAATTACGTTATCACTGGATTAACTAACTTACAATGAGTTATCCTAGCACCACTTTGTGTGTCGGCCCTTGTTGCAAGCCACTCCTCTAAGAAAACACGTGAAACAACTCCACAGCCCAAGGGTACATAAGTGCGACCTAAGGATATTAAATCCCCATCCACGACATAAAGTCAACACATCCCCGTTCGTGATAACCGAGTAACAAACTGGATACAATTAGATGCACTACCCAAGGCAATCCAAAGGTTGGCTAACATAATACGAAAACCCACATAATTGAAAACCCCATTTGGTAGACTTATTAACCTCTACTACACAATTTCCCCCAAACAAAAACAGAAAAAATTCACCATCAAGATGAGCAAGAAGACAGGAATTAAACGAAAACGGAAACAGTTCACCATTTATTTCTACAAATCAAAATACATCATTTTAAAATAAATATTGCTTCCTCTTTTCAACGTAATTGTTTTAAAACAATTAACTTATCTTAAAATCACACATTATTTAAAATCAAATCTACTCCTTATTCAGATATATTGTTTTAAAATAACAACAATGTTTTAACCAAAATTACCATATTTCCATTTCCTTAATTAAACTTAATTCATGCCCTCAAATAAATCCTTATTTTAATATATACATACACATAATATATATATATATATATATATATATATATATATACTTATGTATTATATATACATATACATATATTATAAATATCTATATTTAATTATTTAATATAAATATATATAATATTAAATATTAATACATATTATATTAACTATAAAATATATTAATATATTTATATTATAACATATAATAATAAAATATTAATATATTAATATTTTATTTATTTAAAAAAAAGCAACTTCAATGACCTCGGGTCACGTGCCAAGGATGGGCACGGAGTGTTTTTCGGTCGCGCACAGTTAGATTGGGTGGCGGTGACTATTTGCACAGCTGACCACCATTGTTGGTGGTGTTGTGTTATGCACAACCACCCACCAACAATGGTGGTGGTGGTTGTGTATTACAACGGTTGCAAAAGTAGCGGGGGTCGCACTGAGCATGGCTCCCCACTCGCCTCCCATGGGGCGTAATGGGGGTGAACCCACAGTGCCTCCCCTTCGTGGTTTTTTTTTTTCAATAATATTTTTTTTTTTTTATAAACAAAGGGTTTAAAAAGACTGTGGATTTTTATCCACCATTTGGCCATTTTCCCAAAATTTTGCGAGCATAACCCTACTAAATTAAATATATATATATATATATATATATATACTTATGTATATATATTTACATTTTCACAAAATGAATTTGCAAAACTAATTGAGAAAAAAAAAATTGAAATAACAATTTCCAGCCAAGAACACCAATATTTTCTTGAAGCAATTCATTTCCAAATAGAGGTTTTTCTTCAAATTTAGAAGCAAGATTTAAAATGGGTTTCATTTGCAAACCAAACAAAGGTTTTGAATGTTTTCAAACAACATATTAAAATATTGAAAATTTCAAAATGAACACTAATTAAATAAGAAGAAAACCTGAATTCAAAAGCTTGAAGGTTCACAATTGTGCTCTGGATTCCTCCTCTGATTCTAGCTCCTCCAACAGATTCAACTTCTTTGTCCAATCCAAAACCAAAAACAAAAAAATTCCTTTCCTCTTTTGTTTTTCTTTCAATTTTTCATTCTCCAAAAACTCATGAAAAATCCCAATAATAAAGAAAATTCTCCAAATATCTCATCAACCAACCTCATAAATTTTCCAAAAACAAAATAGCAAATATCTCTTTTTTTTCAATTTTTTGGATTTAAAATTTTCTAAAATGCAATTTTAAACCTTTTTCTTTTATTTTCAATTTCAAACATTAAATCCATAAATTTCAAAATGAATAACTTATCTAAATCCACAATTAAATTATTTATTAATTAAATTAAATTAATTAATAAACTAAATCATATTTCTAACATTAAACCAGATAAGTTTAATTAACAACTTAACTACAAAAGCATATATTTACCTTTATAACATGCAATTAAATAATCAAAGAGAATGAACAATATTAAAGAAAGTTAACCCAACTAAGACCCAACGACACACTATGACTAGGGTGATGACTTGGCACGGGAAAACCTAGCTACTATCTCCCAATAAAATGTCATTGGGAAATGGACATGCTCAAACCTGTGAAGCCAGGTGGAGTCGATGTCTTGTACCTATCAACCTGCAAACAAAGAGTATATCCACATGCATATATATCATAATTAAAACACACCGTGAAGAGGAAATCATGGAATTGTAGGGCACTCACAAGAGAGTGGTGCAATACCGTCCCCTTCACCAAAATAGTGTAACTAATTGATGAATCTAACATAATAATTTAATCAAAAGCATAAAGCATAAAGCATCATTAGTTTGAATATCCAGTTATGCTAATCTAAAGCATACCATATGATAACATCTGAATAAAATACCATCACATCAAAATATAACATTCACATCACTTTACAGATAGTGATCAAATAGTGAGCGAGCACCAAAGTCAAATTACTAACAAAAGTACAACATAAAAGAGAAGAACACTGCTCACACAATAGATCAAAACGGAGGGGTATTATAGCCTCCCCCCTAGGGTCAGGCTTACTCTTGGAAGCCTATGAACAAATAGGGATAGAGCTCCCAAATTCTAGCTGCATCTTCCCAAGTGGATGACGTATCATCCCTAGGATCCCACTGGATCCTAACCTGATCAATATCTCTCCCTCGAAGAGCAAGCGTTTTGTGCTCCATTATGGCCACGGGCTCCAAAGCTAGTTGCCCATCCTCTACCTGTAATGCATTCCAATCAAGGACATGAGAATGTCGGGATGGTACGGTTGAAGAATTGAAACATGAAAAACCTCGTGAATGCGTGAGAGAATGGGTGGTAAAGCAAGACGGTAAGCAACTAGACCAATCTTCTCGAGTATCTCAAAAGGTCTAACAAAGTGAGGTGCCAACTTAGAGCCCTTCCCATAATGGATGGGACTCTTTGGTGGATGCACCTGCAAGAAGAATTTGTCACCTACAAAAAATTGATGATCCACTCTATGCACATCCGCATACTTCTTCTGCCTATCCTATGCTACCACCAAGTGCTCTCTAATCCTATCCACCTACTGCTCCATATCCTGCAACATATCAAGACCCAAAACTACTCTATCCTCTAGTTGATCCCAACTCAAGGGAGTATGACATGGTCTCCCATACAATGCCTAGAATGGAGGCATGCCAATAGAACTTTGGAAATCATTATTGTAAGCGAACTCTACCAAATAGAGATAGTATTCCCATCATGTCTATTGGTCCATCACATACATATGCAACATATCCTCAAGTATCTGATTGACCCTCTTGATCTATCCATCTATCTCTGCGTGATAAGTTGAACTGAAGTTCAACTATGTCCCCATCGTATGTTGTAATGAAGTCCAAAGAGTTGAGGTAAACACTGGATCCCTGTCAGAAATAATCCGATGCGAAATACCATGTAACCTCACTATGTCCTCCATGAACACCCTGGCTACAAGTGATGCAATGTAGGAAGATCGAATAGGTGAGAAGTGTGCCACCTTCGTCAACCTATCAACTATCACCATAATGACATCATGTCATCTCGAAGAGTTGGGTAAACCAACAATGAAATCCAATGAGATTATATCCCACTTCCACTCTGGTACTAAATGTGGTTGCAAAAGCCCTACTGGATGCCGGTGTTCAGCCTTAACTCACTGACACTCTAGACATTGTGACACATAATCTACAATATCACACTTCATTCTTGGCCATAAATACAACTAGCATAAATTTGCATGCATCTTCTTCACCCCAGGATGGGCTAAATAAGGTACACGATGTGCCTCAGTCATGACAAAGGTACGAAGATCACCTGATGAAGGAATGTATATGTGTCCCATGTGTCTCAATATCTCATCTGGATCCAGAGAATATCCTGAATGTCTACCCTCAATAGGTTTTCCTACCTCTATCTTTGTCCTAACTTCCTGATACCAACTATCCACAGGAAGGCCAGAAAGAATCTGACTCCGCAAATCCACAACAAGAGTCAACTCATATATCTCATGTCTTTGTCTACTGAGTGCATCCACTACGATATTCTCTTTTCCTTGGATATACTTCACTTTGAATTCATATTCACAGATAAAATCCATCTAATGCCTCTGTCTAGCATTAAGGTTGTGTTGCGTGAAAATATACTGAAGAATTTTGTGATCACTATGCAACTCAAACCGATGGCCAAGAAGGAAATGCCTCCATCTCATGAATGCATGAACAACTACTGCCAACTCAAGATCATGTGTGGGGTAGTTCAGCTCATGATCCTTGAGATTCTGTGACTCATATGCAATGAATCGACCTTCCTTCATCAACATTGCACTTAAACCCTCCAAGGGTGCATCTATACAAATTACAAAGTCCCCAGTCGGATCTGGTATAGCAAGTATTAGTCCACTAGTCAGCTTCTCCTTAAGATTTTAAAATGTTGCCTCACACTTCTCTGACCACTCAAACCTCTTCCCTTTCCTCTGAAGAGTGGTGATAGGATACCCTATCCTCGAAAAACCCTACACAAAATGCCTGTAATAACCCGCTAGCCCCATAAAGCTACATATCTCTGCCACATTCGTGGGTGCAGGCCAATCTGAAATCTCTTGGATCTTTGTAGGATCCACTGAAATACCTTCCCTTGAGATCACATGACCAAGATATTAGACCTCGGTCTTGAATAATTCACACTTCGACAGACTACCATAAAGTTGATTATCCCGTAAGCACTGCAATACCTACTGCAAATGTTCCTCATGCTCTACCACTGTCCTGGAATATCTCAAAATGTCATCAATGAACACAAGGACAAAATTATCTAGGTACATATGAAATACACCATTCATTAGACTCATGAACACAGAGGGTGCATTGGTCAACCTGAATGGTACTACTGTGAGCTCATAGTGACCATACCGTGTTTGAAATGTCATCTTATGGATGTCTGAGTCGAAGATACGAAGCTAATGATATCCTGACTTAAGATCAATTTTTGAAAAGATCGTGGCACCCTTGATTTGATCAAATACATCATCGATTGTAGGAAGCAGATATCGATTCCTGATGGTCACTTTATTCAAGTGTTGGTAATCAATACATAACCGAAGTGAACCATCCTTCTTGTTCACGAAGATAACTGGTGCTCCCCATGGTGAAACACTAAGGCAAATGAAGCCCTTCTCTAACAACTCCTCAAGCTGCAAGCGAAGCTCTTTCAGCTCCTGGGTGGTCATATGATAGGGAGCTCACGAAATGGGTTCTGATCTAGGTACAGGTCTATCTTGAAGTCTATGTCCCTCTAAGGTGGCATCCCTAGAATCTTATCTAGAAATACATCAGAATAATCCTAAAGAATGGGGTGACTATTGAGAGAAACTTTCTCTTCTCCACCTCCTAGATCCAAATCATCCACTGTAACAGAAAAAAATTGGCAACCCTACTGCACACACCTTCTCAACTACATCACTGAGATGACCCTCAAATAAATCAGCCTCTGGACTCCTGCTATCTCTACCTCTTTTCCATATGCCTCAATGCACTGAATCGACTTATGTCGACAATCGATGACTGCTCTATGCACCTCTAACCAATCCATTCCTATGACAAAATCATACTAACCCAACGAAATAACTTAGAGGTCCATTGTAGTATGGAGAGGTCCAACCTCCAATCTACACTCTGATACAAGGGAATGTGGCAGGACTTTCACACCTGAGGCTAACTCAACCTGCCACATATCGACTTGCCTTACTGCACCTAGTCTACATCACGTCATGACGGAAGAAGAAATGAAGGAGTCTGATGCTCCAGAATCACATAAAATGGTAACTGGGTTACCCTTCAACATACCATATGTCTCGACGACAATGCCCTAATGCTCTACTTGGCGGTTATCAACCGCTGCGAATACACGATGCCCTCTGCCTGCATCACCAACTATTGGCTCAGATGTTGTTGGTCCTTGAGAAAAACTAGATGTGCCCCTATTGGTGCACATTCTTTCTATGTGACCCTATTTTCTACATGCAAAACACCCCATACCTCTTCCATAGCCTCTACCTCTAGGTGGTGCACTAGACTACTGCACACTACCCCTGAAGGTGGACTGAGAACTCTGCGTTGGTTGATCAAAGTTGAAGCATTTCAAATGCATCCAGATCCTATCCCCCTGCCTTTGTTGGAAACCTTTACATTTCCCTTGAGAAACCTACTACTACTGTTGACCACTCTATGATGGCCCCTATTGAGATCTAGAAGGTGCACCTCCCTGAGGCTGACCTCCTTGAGCACTAGACCCTACTGCTGAACTACTACCAATCTGTACACCCATGTGACCTCCTAGTGCCATGGTTATATTCTCCTCAAAAAAACATGCTTTCTCCACTAATATCTCCTTGGTTTTTGGTTTGAAAATCCTCACACCTCTGCTAAGAAAAACATTTAAGCCCCTAACAAAGTGGTGAACCAACACACTCTAATCATCGCCTATCCCTACAAATTGTTTGAGCTCATAGAAGCATTGCTCATACTTCTTAACTGACAAGGCTAACTGACACAGAGCGTGAAAATCATTGCCTCGACATTGATGCCAATGCTTAGATAGGAAACGAGCTCTAAACCACTCTAGGAAAATCTCCTAAGATACTGAGTGAATATGAATATGGAGCTCTTGCTCCTCTAGCCTCCACCATGTGGATGCAAACCCTCTCAAATGCATAATAGCACACCACACTTTGGTATTGCTACTGAAAGGATGCATAGAAAAGCACCTATCTAGGTCTATAAGCCAAGTCTTAGCCTCTAGCCCAGTGCCTGCTCCATCATATATGGGTGGATGTGGCCTGAGGAAATCTCGTATGTGCACCTTAGACTGAGATGGGACTTCCCTCACAACAAGATTACCTTGAACCTCGATGGGCCTTTGACTAAGGAGTGCCAATGCCTCCTCAAGTGCTTTATGCAAAGCCTTAATCCCTGGAGGATTATGTTGTTGATCAATGACCCCTGGTGCATTCTGAGATTCTTGATGTTCTTCCTAGTCTGGAATAAGTGGAACAAGAGGAGGAGAGTCATGCTGACTCCCATCATGACCGCCTATACGGCCATGTCCACGTCCTCTACCGCTTCCTCGTCTAGGAGGCATAATCCTGCATAGACACATCAAGGTATTAGGCAAGTTACACAACTAAAAGCTTAATGGGTTCATCATAATCCCAGAGTAACTAGTATTTAAACCTAGGCTCTGATACCATGTGTAACACCCCGCCATGCAACCCTAGAGGAAGTTGCAATTAACTACATAAACAGACTAATTTTTATTTTTTTTGATTAAGTAAAACTAACATGCAAGTTCACCACCCATTTCCAACAACCTCTAATGTTACGAGACTGAGGTTAATTTAGAACCTCAATAAAAAACATGAATTGAAACCAAAACATTTACTTAAGAAATTAAAATCACATACATGATAAATTACATCAAAGCATAAGAGATAACATGCAATTTCAATTATCAATAATTAAGCAATAAGATTACATCTCTCATTCCCCAAATGAGGTAAATCCAATAAACATGACTACAATTAAAACTTTCCACCTTGATAAAAAATGAGGGGTAATAAATCACAAGATCAACTGAAATAAATAAAGCATGAAATGTAATTGGATCCCACGAGCTCTCCAACTGGAAATCTTGTCCACATGAACAAGAAGAAAACCCAACGGAGTAAGGTGCATGTTCCACCCAACCATGTGGTACCCAAAGGCCCACCCCCCATGCTAGGAGATAGTAACAAGGATTCCTAGCCAAGACCATCTACCTCTAGACACAAGCTAAAACACAACTGAACTGAATCAAATACAAATATGTCACTTAACACAATAGTTACAATGCTTCTAGAATTACACAATCAATTGCATCACTGATACAAACATATAGTTGACTTAGGAGAAGTTTCATCAGAATGTTACATGGGATATCCTGGTAAGTCTTTCTAGGTCTTGACCCCCATCTTGGGTTATCCTGGTGATCTCTAATGAATTTTGGCCCCTCATGCTAACCAATGTGGAATCAGTTATCTCTCGTAGAGACAAGATAATGTTCTTGCCATTCTAGGCCTTCTCATCTCATCCCAATTCTATACAAGCCCTTGTGTCCACGAGCGAGGCATAATTATCTTATTAAGTGTTTGATACTGCATAATCCTCTAATCAATTTAATTATGTTATCACTAGATTAACTAACTTACAATGAGTTATCCTGGCACCACTTTGTGTGTCGTCCCTCATTGCAAGCCACTCCTCTAAGACAACACATGAAACAACTCCACAACCCAAGGGTACACAAGTGCGACCTAAGGATATTAAATCCCCATCCATGATATAAATTCAACACATCCTCATTCGTGATAACCAGGTAACAAACTGGATACAGTTAGACGCACTACCCAAGGAAATCCAAAGGTTGGCTAACATAATACAACAACTCACATAACTAAAAACCCCATCTGGAAGACTTATTAACCTCTACCACACAATTTCCCCCAAACGAAAACAAAAGCAGTTCACAATCAAGAGGAGCAAGAAGACAAAAATTAAACCTACTTTGGATTTACTAAATCCATTTCCTTATTAACATTCAATAATTTATTGCATAAATAAAACTGATTTAAAATATGTCTTTTTCAGACAAGAGATGAAATTAAAACTCAATATTTATTCCCCTATTTTCTTCTAAATAATAATAAAATAACCATTTATTTCTACAAATCAAAATACATCATTTTAAAATAAATATTGTTTCCTCTTTTCAATGTAATAATTATAAAACAATTAACTTCTCTTAAAAAGGCATATTATTTAAAATCAAATCTACTCCTTATTCAGATATATTGTTTTAAAATAACAACAATGTTTTAACCAAAATTACCATATTTTCATTTCCTTAATTAAACTTTATTCATGCCCTTAAATAAATTCTTATTTTAATATGCATACACATTATATATATATATATAGATATATATACTTATGTATTATATATATATATATATATATATATATATATATATATATATATATCTATATTTAATTATTTAATATAAATATATATAGTATTATATATTATATAATATAATATTAATATATTAATATTATAACATATAATAATAAAATATTAATATATTAGTATTTTTTTTTTTTTTTAAAAAGCAACTTCAACGACCTCGGGCTGCACACCAAGGATGGGCACAGACTATTTTTCGGCCATGCATAGTTAGGTTGGGTGGCGGTGGCTGTTTGCATAGCCGACCACCATTGTTGGTGGCATTGTGCTATGCACAGCCACCCACAAACAATGGCGGTGGTGGTTGTGTATTACAACGGCCGCGGGGGTAGTGGGGGTCGTGCTGGGCGTGACTCCCCCCACTCGCCTCCCATGGGGCACAGTGGTGGTGAGCCCATAGCCTCCTCCTGGTTTTTTTTCAATAATTTTTTTTTTTTATAAACAAAGGGTTTTAAAACCTTGTGAATTTTTATCTGCCATTTGGCCATTTTCCCAAAAATTTTCCAGCATAACTCCACTAAATTAAAATATTAAATATATATATGTATATATATCAGTATATATATACTTATGTATATAAATTTACATTTTCACAAAATGAATTTGCAAAACTAATTGAGAAAACAAAATTGAAATAATAATTTCCAACCGAGAACACCAATATTTTCTTGAAGTAATTCATTTCCAAACAGAGGTTTTGAATGTTTTCAAACAACATACTAAAATATTGAAACTTTCAAAATAAACACTAATTAAGTAAGAAGAAAACCTGAATTCAAAAGCTTGAAGGTTGACAATGGTGCTATGGATTCCTCCTTTGATTCCAGCTCCTCCAACAGATTCAACTTCTTTCTCCAATCCAAAACCAAAAACAACAAAATTCCTTTCCTCTTTTGTTTTTCTTTCAATTTTTCATTCTCCAAAAACTCATGAAAAATCCCAATAATAAAGAAAATTCTCCAAATATCTCATCAACCAACCTCATAAATTTTCCAAAAACAGAATAGCAAATATCTCTTTTTTTCAATTTTTTGGATTTAAAATTTTCTAAAATGCAATTTTAAACCTTTTTATTTTATTTTCAATTTCAAACATTAAATCCATAAATTTCAAAATGAATAACTTATCTAATTTGAACACAATCAATTTAATTAATTAATAAAATAAATCTAATCCACGATTAAATTATTTATTAATTAAATTAAATTGAATCATATTTCTAACATTAAACTAGATAAGTTTAATTAACAAGTTAACTAAAAAAACATATATTTACCTTTATAACATGCAATTAAATAATCAAAGAGAATGAACAATATTAAAGCAACTTAACCCAACTAAGACCCGACGACACACTAGGACTAGGGTGATGACTTGACATGGGAAAACCTAGCTACTATCTCCCAATCAAATGTCGTTGGGTAATGGACATGCTCAAATCTGTGAAACCAGGTGGAGTCGATGTCCTATACTTGTCAACCTGCGAACAAAGAGTATATCCACATGCATATATATATCATAATTAAAACACACCATGAAGAGGAAATCGTGGAATCGTAGGGTGCTCACAAGTGAGTGGTGCGATACCGTCCCCTTCACCAATATAGTGTAACTAATTGACGAATCTAACATAATAATTTAATCAAAAGCATAAAGCATAACGAATCATTAATTCGAATATCCACTTATGTTAATCTAAAGCATACCATATGATAACATCTGAATAAAATACCATCACATCAAAATATAACATTCACATCGCTTTACAAATAGCGATCAAATAGTGATTCAGCAGCAAAGTCAAAGTACTAACAAAAGTACAACATAAAAGAGAAGAACACTACTGGCACAACAAAGAAAAACAGAGGAGTATTACAAATAGTACCAAGATCAATAGGAAATATGGTCTCAAGGCCCTCCTCAGGGACCCCTCCATACATTTCCTAGTACCCTTCTCTTGTTTTTGTAAGGGGTTTAGCCTCCAAGAGAAAGGTACACCAAGAATCAAACGTAAAGATCTAGGAGGAAATAGATCATGACCATCCCATAATGGTCCCATTTACAACCTCCATCCTCACAATAAGATCCTTCAGGAAATCTACTCCACTATACATCCTACTAGGGACCCCTCCTGGATATGGCAGTTTATATATAGCATAATACTCCACACATACCAGCAGTTATAAAAATTTGAGAAATCATCAAATCAAGAATAATTTCAATGCTAAATTTATTAATAAAATTTAAGAATAAAATAAATTCCAAAAGTAGCAATCAAGGAAACATTTTAAAATATTCATAAAGGCAAAACCAAACAATTCCTTGAGACTATAAGGACCATATCAAAATTCAAAATGACTAACGACCAAAGAATAAACTTCAACATTGTTGGCATGGAAAGTTAAGAAAAATCATAAAGAATCATAAATAATACATTATTCAACAATCTCATAAAAAAATTCACATTACAAGCACTATGTGGCATTCTCACGCCACTAAAGGGGAGATGGGGAATGGTGGTCTCAAACCACATGAATATCATATAAAGAAGTAGCATGCTAAAACAATGGTGGTCTCAAACCACATGAGCATAATAGAATATCATATCATTCTGAGTGATAGTGGTCTCAAACCACAAGAGAATAATAGAACTACCATATCATACTAAGTGACCACACGTCCTACACAACCCAAAGTATGTCCTACCATTTACTAATTACCAAGTGTTTAGCATAAGGCTGAAGTATCATCCATGAAAAAGTGTATATTTTTTTTTATGAAGAAAATCATTTTCCCAAGGTAGTATTATGAATAATACCAATAAAAATTTCCAATTCCTCAAGTTACCATTGTTTTATAATGCCACAAAACCACTAAATCATTGACTAAATTTATATCTCATTGTATCCTCACAAGGTCCACTTGTTGATAATTTAGATGTCAATAACCTTCTAACATACATTATCTTATCTTATAGCCTTGACTATATTAGGTTCCTAAACCATTAATGTCACATTGTAGTTCCATATCTCATAATAGTTCCAAGGTTTATAGCCAATGAAGAGAAATGATAACTCATATTTGTCATTATAATTCTCATAATGCAATACCAAGTACCAATGTCTAACAATGAAATGGGATCAAGGTTCCATGGTGCAATGTGGTCCATCCTCAAGTATCACAACACACCTACCATGGTCTAAGCTTGCACTATGAACCAAAAAGTGTGGTTCTCATGTGTGGGGGAGTAGATCATGGTCAACATCCATGAAAAATCACAACGTTTTGACGTAGGTCTTTTATCCAGATTAGAGACAACATCTAGAAGCTCATAATTTCTCAAAAGATGACATGAGTCCCTCAAAACCTATTTACATTAGCGAAGGGGTCAATACTAAGGGAATAAATACACCAACATAAAATAATACAACATATAGGAGCATGGAGCCAAACTCACACAGCTTAATTTTTACAAGGATGCCTCACCTATAACATTACTCAACTCCTCCATCCTCGACAATTGTAACTTAAAAAAAAATTGCATTCACAATCTAGCACAAAAGGGTGTACAAACAAGGATCATACATAATGCCATCAATACCCTTCTCCCCATTTTGGATACCATGTATCATAAGTTGAGGTACAATCACATAAATTACTGGTTTTCACATGGTACCACACAAGATTAAGTTCCACATATGTCTCATAAAATTTGCATTCACAAAGAATTAACCTATCAGATTTGAATTGACTAAGATTATACTCTCAATTGGTCAATTTCAATCAGAATATTTATATAACACAATGGATACTCCTCAAACCACTTTTCAAACATACATTCATCACATCATTTAATTCATAATACATATCACATATATCTTAATTAAAATAAATTTAGGTCTATGCTCCCCATTGTTTAACTTGAATCGTATTTTTATGATTGCGATGACTACTTACTAATTAATTTTCAAGAAAAATGTTACCAAATAATTTTCTTCTCATTATCACGACCATATTCTTAATAATTTACATCACCTTGTATCTGGTTTCCACCTTAATTTACTCTAGGTTTGACTGATCAATGCAATACTAATGCTACTTATCTTCTAAGCATACCCTACAAGCCATTATGTTCAACTCTCCTCATAATGAATTCATTTGCTTAAAAAAATAAAGTTACATCCATTTTCCATACTATTATAACTTGAATAGAAATACCAAGGAAAATATTACTTTAAAAAAAAATGTGATATTTCATGGAAAAGTACCACATGCTATAGTTATTGAACTAAGAAAAGATCATGTAATTCGATAATACCAACAAGTATCTTAAACTATCCTACCACTCATATCTTATTATGATATTGTTTTCAGCATTGTGTTACCTTAGGCTTCACCTATCAATACAATGTTAATTTTCTTTATCTAGAATTATTCTATGAAGGAAATCATAACTTATAAAAGCTCTATCATAGTTTTTCCTTCTTCCATAGCATGGCTAAATTTATTTAATACCATTTCAATCCTAAAAGGCCACATCAAAATAATGTTTTTTTTCAAAATGCAGTTATAATATTTGAAAAAGAATAATAGTTCTTAGTTTACTTATAACACAAAAAAGGATTTCATTCCTAAATAAAACAAGGAACTATTTTTTTTAAGTCCTTATAATAATTTCCTTTTCTACGTACATAAGAAGTAATGCATTTCTATATCTAGTGTCATCATTAACAAAGAATAAAACATGCATAAGCAATGTGTAACACAACATGAATCAAGTTTTTTCCCTTATTTATGTTTGAATAAGATCATGGTCATTCACAAGAAGTTCTCTAAATTTAATTTCTGCTAGTCTATCTTTAATAAGCATATTGTAGTTTCTTTCGAATGACTTGTTTCCATCCCTGTTTGACTATAATTGTGATTTTGGTTCTTATTTTTCTATAGTTCCATTTTTCTTGTATAAATTTATTTACTATTTGAAATATTATTATGGGCTTCACATTATGTAGGGTTATTAGCCAAACAACTTTTTAACTAAATCATGCATCAATACTGATCCAACCTAACTAATCGATTTCCCTTAATTCTATAGTTTTTAATCCAAATTATTGTTATTCTCCAATTAGGAAAGTGTGTTTTCAAAGCTAATAAGGTTTTGACTACACCACACACTTGGATGATTCACATGGTGAAATAAGTTTTAATTTCGTAATATTGTGTTGAAGAATAAGGTACAATGCAGGTGTCACATCTCTTAGATGTGTGCTAAGGGTTTAAATTCCAAGCTGGTTATGTCTTATAGACTAGGTTAAGGTTATACCATGCTATCATGTTATTTGTGTGACCTAGTTTAAAACATTATTCTTCCTTAAATTAATCCTATAGATGAAAGAAAAGTGGATGGGAACATTACTATTATCAAGCAATGTGAGAAACCCCAATTACTAGATCACACCTACAATAAATATGTATACCAATAGTTTTACATAAATCATACATTTCTTATGGAACCAAACCATAGTTCACCCATAATCTATTATTCATTGTGGTATAACTAACTAAAATGCATTCACACTTATAGTATGCTCAAACTAGACTAACCTTCCTTAATAAATCATATATATTTATATATGTCTATTGTGTTTCCTTATCAAGAAGGAGAGATGAATAAAATAAGCTTATGATTATACGCTAATACATGAAAGAGGCTAATGCAATTACATATTATGATTAATTTTACTACTGCTACTCCACATCCATCTTAAGGTTATATAGAATTTATAGGATAATCAATATTTGAAATTAGGTGAAATTAATAAATCCCATAACACATTTAGTTAAGAGAAAACTATTGCAACCATAAGTATCACAAGTATACGCAATGAAGGAAACCCAAACTAAATCGCGAGCTCCCAGTGTTGAACCATCTCTTCGAAACCAAATGTCATGCCCATAATTTGACAAAGGCAAAATCAAAAAAAAAAATTACTTTCTTACAACTAATAATTCACTTGGCATGCCTACCACATGCATGAAATGATGTGGCTCATGCAATTTTTTCACCCATGCATTGCTTTGGAGAGGGAAGTGGAAATGTGCTTAAATGTATGAAATATGCACACATCTTATTTAGGAATTGATTCGATTCCTAGGTAGGTATAGGTACCTATCCATGGGTCAATGAGGGGTAGTATTCTAGTACCAATTCATTCCCTTCAGTATCTTTTCAATTATTTTATCACATTCCCATAAAGGTTCATATTTCCTAATCCCTTTCTATTCAAAACAATCCAAACTAGTGTGAACTAAGTATCTCTAAAACATAAAGAATAATTAATAAGTAATATTATTTAAACCATCATGATAATTTGTTGATTAGATGTGGAATGTGTATATAGACATACATTTATTAATAATTTCACATTATAGAAGCTATTAATATTATAGTGGTAACTAAATGCCATACATACTTATTAGCCATATATTTATATTTTTATAGGGCTCTCATTTGTAGTTTATGAAATTAATAACTTGGTTTCATGGCTTCATCCCACTTCAAATAATTATACAAACTGGAAGATGCTCTATAAGAATTAGAAAATTTCTTATTGCACTTACCACCCTTACTCCCAACTTTTGCATTCTTGAAATTTAATCTTGATAAAGTAGATTTAATTAATTTAATTCATTTCAAATTCCAAGTTGATCTAGGAAATATCTATTATATGAATAGTATATTTAGGATATCCTTCTAATTAGAATAGTACTGATATATGTTCAACATTAATTTGTAACAATTTACTACGGCTAACCAATTTAAGTATCTCTCTTTTCAAGAACAAAAGAAACATTGACAAGTTAAATATGACTACACAATAATAATGTTCTTATATAATACCATATATCAAATAAGTGGAATCTCTTGTTTTGTAACGGTATAGCCAACTAATAATATACCTATCAAATTCACATACATGATATTCCTACAATGATTGCATTAAAATCCCATAACACCTAGACCTCATATAAATACTAACTTTACTTGTTAATTATATATATATATATATATATATATATGAATTATACAATACTCAACAATAAATTTTCCGCTTACCATTATTATAGACTTAATTCAAATATTTATTTTTATATAAGATATATAATAATTGTTTAGAATAATCAAATCAATATCCTTAAATCAAAATGTTAATATGAAATTATTCAACCTTTAAGTATAATAAAAAAAGAAGAAGGATATTTAATAGAAATTCCTCTATATTAAGAATGATGTTTACATGCTATCCTAGATTTATTTGCTAATAATAAAGTCGAATCATCATGGACAAAAATGCAATTAATTTACAATTTTATTTGCAGGAAAGTAAATAATGATTTAAAATAGAATATTACCAAAACAATTTAAATAACTCATGAGTCATTAGGTGCAGTTGTTTCCACTTAATTATCCTATTTGGGTTTAGAACATAATTATAATTCATTTGAAATGGACAAACAAATGATATGTGGCGTACCCCAGAACATGCATTCTTCCAGCATAATAATTATCCACAACCTACTATTCTTCTTAACTAAGACATTATTCAAGAGGGAATGCTAGGGCACCATGATTTCATTTTATTTATATTCCTTCAACAAAAGGATTAGGAAATGGCTACTGGGGAGACAAATATTGGATTTGGCAAGGTTAATCTACACCAATCACTGGAAGATTACATCAAAGCTACTACATATTGGATTTTTGATTCATATTTCTCAATAGCGTCGACCCTTTCTTTTTTTGTGTCTTTATTTTTTCTTCATGTTTCAAGTATTTGTTGTTGGTGCTGCAACAAAATTTTCTAGATTTGATTCAACATGTTTTTTTTAGAAAAAAACCTTACACACCTATTATTCTGTACAAGATGAATGAAGTGTTTTCTTGTTCGAGGAAAGGAGAGAGAGTGGATAGAGGGTAGAATGAGCCAAAATTCCCATGCCTAGCAAACCTTTCTAAATTTTATTATTTATTTTTATTTTTGTTGTGTTTCTTGCTTTACAACAACATTAAATGCTTTGTAGGATTGAGAAGGTAGAGACTTCATAACCAATAGCTCCCATGGTGGAATATATTTTCTTAGAAGAGGGATTGGGGTTTCCATCAAGTTTCAGCTCCATACAGGTGTCGTGACAGCTACAAAAGAGTTTATTCTATTCTTGAAGTCAATTCCATGGTTAATTTTAAACATGGAATTAGATATTTGATGTTGAAATTATAATAGAAGTTTTCAGATTTGATCTAGAACTTTTTATTTCATTTTATTTAAACTCTTATTTTAGTCATTTAATGATAAAATTGTTAAATATTTCCAGGTTTGATTAACATGTTTTATATATGTATATTCTTTTACCTTTGTTTTAATTTCCCTTCTATACAGGCTGCCAGAGGGACTTATCTACTAAAAAAAAAAAAGGTGAATGATTGGAGGAGTTCAACCCCCAAATGGGAGACCACACCACACACAAGGTAGCCATGATCTTTTAGGAAAGGGAGCTGGTTTAAAGTACCTCATTTTCTAATGTTATTATAATTTTCATGTGATGTATATACTATTATGTAGTGATAATGAAATGTTTTCCATGGGAAAATGGAGTTCCCATGGGTGACCTATGTTGGCCCGCACCCTGAAATGGGTGAGGTCTACATGTAAGCAGAGCTGCATGCATGTTGTTGGATTTGTCTTGTGGTGATCGAGAGTGTCTTTTTCTCTGGGGTTGGGGGTTTTTTCTTTCGGGGGGGGTTTTTTTTTATGTCTTTTGCTTTTGTTACTGGTGTGTGGTTGCTAAGAGAGGTGTTGTGGGCATGGGGGAGTTTCAAGTGCGTGGAAACAGAGTGGGCAGCATGTAGGGGTTTGACGCTGGGTACAAAATCTATGTTGGTATTGGGTGTAGGGGTATGGCAGGGGCTTCCAAAAGCCTAGTGATTGATGGTGCAAAGCCATCTCAAGGTTTTTCTATGGAATTGCATGCACATATGGCAGCTTCGTCTTTTGTGGGGGAGAGCTCTAAGCTTAAGAAAGTGAACGAATGTTTACCGCAGAGTCATGATCATCCTATCCTGGTTATTTCTCCTGAATCAGTACAGGAGGACATAGCTTATTAGAGCCAACATGTTTTGATTTATAAGTTCTTGGGTATTCATGTCCCTCTCGTAGCTTTAGATTCCTAGATTCGTCGGACCTGGCAGGTTGAGGATGATTTTGATCTTTTGGTGGCTGCGAATGATTATTTCATGGTTGATGTTTCTTGCATCTTGGATCGCAATCATGTTTTTGAGGGAGGGTCATATTTTCGCAATCATGTTGGCTTGTTCATTAAACCCTGACATGGAGGTTTTAATGTGATAGAGGATCTACCTACATGGGTCCATGTTTGGGTCCGTCTACCATGGCTACCATTGGATTTGTGGAGGGAGGACATTCTGCACCGGATTGCTACTTTTTTGGGGAAGCGGGTTGCCATTGCTCAAAATACTTTGGAAAAAAAGGTATTCTCTTATGCTCGCATTTGTTTGGAAATTGATTTATATAACCCTTCGCCAAATTCTTTGGAAATTTGTATTGGCTCAGCCTCATGGATTCAACGGTTAGATTATGAGTCACTTCCTTTTGGATGTCACTTTTGTCATGAGTATGGACACCTTCAACGCCAATGTCCTTGGGCACCTAAAGCGGTGAGGTTTCTTCTTCTCCTTCTTTTGGGCCTTCGATGGAGAAGGGGGATAAAGGAAAGGTTATTGTCGTGGGGGGTGGACCTGATAAGGATTGCTTTATTCCTGCTAAGTGGAGGGATAAAGGGAGAGGTCGGAAGTGAGCATATAAAGATAGACAGAGTGATCAAGGTTTCAATCATTTTGAGGTCCTATATAATCAAGCTTTGGAGGAGGGGATTCCTATTGAGATTTCTTCTAGGCCACTAGTATGGATATTGGGTTGGATATAGGGATGGAGCATGCTATTGTTGTTTAGAATATTTCTCCAGCTTTGGAGTAGGGGATTTCTAAGCATCCCGGTGCCTTTACAGGTGTGCAGGATGATATTGTATTGGCATATTTAGCTAAGGAGGCATTCTCATCAAGTAAAAGTCAGGGATCATCTCATGTCTTGGGGGTGATGCAACACCCTCTCAAGAAGGGGCATTTTAAAAATTCTTCTAAAGTTAGTCGTAAGAAGGCTTTGTACAAGATTAAATCTATTAGGGATTTGTTGGTGCAATCTGGTTTTGTTAAGACCATTGAGGCCCACTTCTCTCAACCTTCTTCATGATTATTCTTTCATGGAATACAAGGGGGTTGAATAGCACCTCTCATCGAAAGGTTATTCAGGATTTGATTGTGGTTCATTCTCTAGATATCTTTTGTGTTCAGGAGACTAAGCTTCAAGTGGACCTCATGCTTCAACATTCTCCCGATATTTGTTTTTTTGGCCAATGTTAGTGTATTGGTTCTAGGGGAAACTCTGGAGGTCTAGCTCTTTTTTGGGATCCACATAAGGTTGTTCCTCGTTGGTGGATTTCTAGCTAGTCTACTATTTATGTGGTGGCTTTGGTTTTGGAATCTAGTGAGACTATTTTGGTTAGCAATGTTTATGCTCCGATTGACATCCATGGTAAAATCCAACTTTGGGCTCATATCAGGTATGTTAGGTCTCGTGCACCTTTTTTTTCCTTGGATCTTAGTCAATGATTTCAATTATGTGCTAAGTTTGGAGGAGAAAAAAGGAGGGTTTCCTAGGCTTGGTCCTGCTTCAGATCTATTTCAAACTAAAGTGGATTCACTTGGTCTAGTTGATGTTAAACCATCTAACGGAATATTCACTTGGAACAATAGACGAAGTGGGCCTAAAACAATTTATGAGCGGCTACATAGACTCCTTGTATCTATGTTTTGGGTTGGCGGTAGCTTGGTCACTTGCTCCGAGATTCTTGACTGGTGTGGCTCTGATCATTGGCCAATTAAGTATTTTTCTTCATCTTTTCCAAGTCCAAAGAATCCACCTTTCAAATTTCAACTTATGTGGCTTCGTGATTCTTCTTTGGGTGATATTTTTTCTCAATGGTGGTGGGATGGAGCCCCTACATATGGTACAACTATGTATTCTTTGGTTAAGAAGCTGCAATATGTCAAGTATCATCTTAGGCGATGGAATAGGTCAATTTTTGGTAATTTTTGGGCCAAAAAAAGAGACGTGTAGGATCACCTTGCTCTTATTACTAGCTAGATTTAGGATTTGGGTTTCTCAAAAGCTCTTGGGCATGCTGAGGCCCAGGCTCTGAAATTGGTGGAGGAGTGGGAGCTTCGGGAGGAGATTTTTTGGAAATAAAATGCTAGAATCGATTGGCTTCAAGAGGGTGACAAGAATACTACTTTCTTCCATCACTTGGTGCAAGCTTATCGAAATAAGTGTTTTATTTCTTCTCTTGTTAATTCTAAGGGTCTATCGATCTCTTCGCAACAAGGTTTTTCTAAAGAGGCTCATCAGTTCTACTCTAATTTGTTTACTTAGGATTCACTTCCTCCAAAGGCTGAGGAGAATATGGTACTTTCTTGCTTTCCTTCTTTGATATCTAATGATTTGAATGCTTCTCTTATTCACCTGATTCCTTTGTCAAAAGTGGAGGATTTTGTGTTTGGGATGAATAAGGGGAAAGCTCCTGGCCCTGATGGTTTCCCAGATGATTTTTTCCAAGAGTTTTGGGATATTGTGAAGTTGGATTTGTTTGAGGTGGTTTGGGAGTCTCTTCATAGCAAGCAAATGCTTTGTGCCCTAAATGCTACTTTTTTGGCTCTCATCCCTAAGAAGGAAGGTGTTGATAGGCTTGAATTCTTTAAACCTATTGCACTATGTAATGTGGTGTATAAGATTATTATGAAATTGATTGTTGAGAGGCTTAAATCTTGTTTTCCTGTTGTCATTTTTGAGGAGCAAGGCAACTTTGTGGTGGGTCATCAAATTTTGGATGGGGTGGTTGTTGCGTCTGAGGTCATTCATTCCATGGAAACCTCTAAGGATCAGTCTATTTTTATCAAGTTGGATATGGCCAAAGCTTATGACAAAGTTAAATGGAGTTTTCTTTAGAATATTCTCTTGGCCTTTGGTTTCTCTTCCGATTAGGTAAGTTGGACTTTGAGCTGTGTGACTTCTTCCTCTTTTTCGATTATTGTGAATGGTGAACCTTCAGAGCTTTTTGGGGATACTAGGGGCCTTCATCAAGGGGATCCGCTCTCTCCTTATTTTTTTATTATATTGGTAGAGGGGTTGGGTCAATTTCTAAGAGCTTGGGTTTCTCAAAGCTTGATTCATGGTTGGCAGAGGGGGTTGGGCTTGCCAACGCTTTCTCATCTTTAGTTTGTGGATGACACCTCTCTTATGGGTTTGGCTCACATTTGGGAGGTTGAATCCTTTAGGAGAGCTTTGGATATCTACCTTGCGGCTTCGAGCCAAAAAGCCAATGAGCAGAATTCTTCTATCTTCTTCTTTAATACTCCTTAGGCTATCCAACAGCAGATTGCAGCTATTTTGCGGTTTCAAATTGGGTCTCTTCCCTTTGTCTATTTGGGTATTCCTCTTGTTGTTGGTCATCAACCTAGGTTCTCCTAGCAGTTGTTGCTTGATAAGCTGAGGCATGAGGTTACTCATTGGACTCATCAGTGGTTGTCTACAGCTGCTAGAGTGGCCCTTCTCAATTCTATTATCCAGGCCCTTCCCATCTATAGGTGCTTTGTTCAAGTGACACCAATGTATTTTCTTAGGGAATTTGATGCTCTCTCACATCAATTTATTTGGAGCAGTAATTTTCTTTCTTCAAAGTGGGAATTTGTGTGTAGACCAAAGCAGGAGGGTGGTCTTGGTCTACGCTCTACTATTTTGAATGGGCAAGATCTTGCTGCCAATCTTTACTACCGACGATGTACCAGTCAACACTAGTTATGGGAACGTATTCTCAACCATAAATATCTTCGGGGTGTTGATTCTTATGAGGTTCCTTGATATCCTCTGGAAGGTAGTGGTTCTATGATTTGGCATACTTTGAAAGTAGCGGCGTAGTTGATTGAGAGTGCACTCTTTTTGTATCTGTCATCCGAGGTCACAAGCTCTTTTTTGGTCAAATTCTTGGGATGTCCACCCTCCTATTCTCTCTTATTTTCCTCACCTCTAGTTGGTTTGTGATGTTTTTATTATTACTGGTTGGGTGACCGTGAAGCATTATAAGGTGGCATAACATTGTGGATCGATTGTAATTTTTTCGTTGGAAGAATCCTTCTAAGTGGCCACTTGGAGGGTCTGAGGGGGGATAAGCGCAAGCTTTCCCAGCTTTTGGCTTGTCGTGCTTGTAATTATTTGAAGGTACCTGATGTCTTGGCTTGGGATGATTCAAATTTGTATGGAAAGTACTATGTTTCTATTGGTTATAAGCTATTGGGTAGCCAATTGTTTGGGGACATTGAGGTCCCTTGGTGGAAGCAAGTTTGGCACAAGTTATCATGGCCCAAGTGCAATTTCTTAATGTGGTTAGTGGCTCAAAATCAGTGTCTTACTTGGGATAATTTATGTAAGTGTGGTTTCCAAGGCCCTTCTATGTGTGTTCTATGTCAGGTTTGTGAAGAGAATATCTCCCATATCTTCGTCCAATGTTCCTATGCTAGGGAGATTTGGCATTTCTAGTGGAGGGTGTGAAATATGGCCTATTGAAATGTTTCCTCATTGGTGGAGTTTGTGAAATGGTGGGGTAGGGCCCCTATTTCTACCTCCTTTTTTCAAGCTTCTTGGGCTCTTGGCCCATCCTTTATTATCTGGAACTTATGGTTGGAGAGGAATAGGTAGATTTTTTAGGATGCATTATTGATGGCCCCTCACCTACGGTGGAAAATTATGCATTCTTTGGGGGAAACTATTGCAGGTAAGTGTGTTCTGACTGTGCTGGTGGACCCTCGTGATGTTGGTTGTTGTAATCATTTTCATCTTCCTCCTTAGCAATGGATAATCATGTGTAATAGATGTGGAAATCATACCCTGAAGGTGAATAGGGAGGGAAGATGGTCTCCTCCTCCTCAAGGAGTCCTAAAAATCAACTCAGGTGGCTCTTCTTGGGGAAATTTGAGTCATGCAAGAATTGTTGGTGTTGGTCAGGATAGCTTTGGAGATGTTTAGTTTATCTTCTCTATTTATATGGGTCTCCATACTAATAATTTAATGGAGGCATAGGCCATTTTATTGGCTATGGAGAGGGGCAATAAATTGGGCTGGTGAGGGATCATATGTGAGTCTGACTCCCAAGTTGTGGTGAACTTGCTTAATAAGTGACATTTAGATGATGTGAGCTAGCAGTTGGCTTTGATTTTTGAACATATTCTCACTCTCTTTGCTTCTTTGGAGTATATTACTTTCACTCATATTCCTAGAGAATGGAATGGTGTTGCTGATTGTTTGGCTAAATGGGCTTCTGACCATATACATGGTTGGAATTTGGTGGATTGTGGTCAACTACCCCCAGATTTGTTTCAACAGTTGGATCATTTGGTGGAGCTTGATAGGGCTATTTAACTCCCTTTCTTTGTAACTCTTTCTTGTTTTAATAAAAAAATTACCACTCCTTGATGTTAAAAATTATGCAACGACAATCCCCCCATTTTAAACACCAATAACTCAACAACCAGCTTTAGTTAAACAGGGGAAACTATGAGCATGAATATCCATAAAATTTTCATTCATAGATTTTTTATATGTAGCATTCATAGGTATTTCAAATAATTATACATATATAAATATAGCATTTCTTATTTCAATTGTTATCATTCTTATATTTAGTTTGAATGAAAGAAAGCTCATATTTAGAGAATTGTAGGATGCACAAGTTCATTGGTATATTTATGTATGCAGTTGTTTGAAATTCAAATCTTATCTCACAAAATACACACATATTATACTTTTGCTTTCCTTAATAGGGCCTGTAGTTTGGCATTTCAACATTAGTTCATACACCAGTTTACATTTAGCTTTAGCTTTATTTTGCAAGAAAAAATAAAAAAAAATAATAATGAAGTTCAGCTTTGTTTGGCAGGAAAAAAAACAAATAATGAAGTTCAAAAATACCCTTCTCTTTACCAGAGTTACTTTTTTTGTGAAGGAATGATATCACTACTTAAATAAGAGATAAATAAACCAAAATTTTCCTATATCAAATTTTTGTACACCATACCAAAGGTAAGAAAACCACACCAAAGCTAGTTACCATACTGTAGGCTTATTACACTTTCCTCTAATCTTTAGAGGTACCATGTAGTTTGTTGCTTATAAAAGTAAGAGAAAATATTTCTGATACACAAAATTTTTTAAATGGAACAAACAAACTTGAAGAGTGAATCTGA
Source organism: Sequoiadendron giganteum (assembly GCA_007115665.2). NCBI lineage: Eukaryota > Viridiplantae > Streptophyta > Pinopsida > Cupressales > Cupressaceae > Sequoiadendron > Sequoiadendron giganteum. The sequence goes on along the minus strand of CM021109.1, from coordinate 280,320,988 downwards.
AACTTGATTAACAAAACAACCAAGGGAATGAGAAAAACTCTCCACCCAACCATAAAGGGTCATCAAGCCATGATTGATGGCTCTCACCATTCCCTGAATCCAAGAAGATCGAAAAAACCCACAACAGATCAAATACTCAAGCAACCCTTACAACCAACTTCCTTATCTACACAGAGGGTTGAAAAATCTTGAACAGTCTCATGGTATTTTCTAGTTTTCATAGGGGTAAGGCTACTTAGCATGTTTAAGTTTCATTCAGACCCAAGCTCCCAACATTTACCCATACTAATCACAAAATAGCATTAACTCTAAAATTGTTCCGCACCCAACAAGTTTAAGAGTGAAATGCAAAATGTGAACTGGGAAAACTTACCTCTCAATCCAGATCAGCCAACCATGAGGAGGCAACTTCCATCTCTCTTTTCCATTCCTTTCTTCTAGGTTTTTCCTCTCCCCTCCAGCAAACTGGTCTCCCCAAAAACCTAGCATAAATCTCCCTTTATGCTTTCCTTAGTGTGCCCCCAAGGAAATACATCCAAACATGTTACTTCACGATGTGAAATGGGATAATTGGGGTTTTAATGATCCTCTTGTTTTCCCATTGGCCATTTATTTACCTACACACCTTGGCCATTGTCAGTACCTCACAATATGAATAATTCAAATAGATTATTTGTAAATACATTAACACTTTAAAATAATAACTAATTTTACATACCTTGAATAAGCTTTGGCGTGCTGGTGTAACCTGCTTCTAATGCTTAAAATTAAACCTTTACAAATCCATGTTAGCCACTTGCAAACGCTCTTCCTTAAAATTTACATGTATGATTATTTAAATTTAATATATATTTTTATAAATAAATGACCACATTGAAAGGTATTTAAGGTAATGCTTTTCTTTGAAAAATTGCATTTCTATTTCTTGGAGTGAGGCTTGTTAGTATCCAGTATTTTAAATGAAATCATTTTTTTTATCAACACAAAACATCAATCCCTATTTTAATTTTCTAATTTATAATATCATAAATGTTTACACCATTTCAAAATACATCCCCATTTTACAGAGTTGAATGATAAAAACTACTAGCTAATTTTACACATAATTTTTGATTCTAGAGGATTCAATATAATTATTTAACAAGTTATTTTCTAGGAAAAAATTTAATAAGCCAAAAAAAATGTTTATTATGATAACATAGAAAATATTTTAAATAAGGTTGAGCCTTCTATGGTGATGATGATAATAATTTCCAAAGTCTAACTTGACAATAATAATTGAAATAGTAGGGATAAGTTTGCAATTTGAACTCCATTATAGTAATGGGTGACAATAGAGATATATAGTAGCTATCTTAGGTCCATTAATTTTTTATGCAACATTAATCACTTGCTAATGACACTATGCAATAAAATAAGATGATATAATGTGCATTAAAATCCTTCAAATGCAAGTATTAGGTTTGTTCATAGGACTAATTATCTTTTCTATTATTATGCATGTTAAGGACATATGAGATAAGTTGGTGATACTAGCATCTCATTACTAAACTTAGAGAATTTTCCCTTATGCTAATAAAATAGTTAGGCATCAAATCATCATACATCACATAGTCAATCATAAGGTCAAGAATGTCTAGTCTATCAATTTTAACATAAGTATTGGTAGAGAAATCTTGTAACTATGGTAAGAGAAACAAGGCCTTACATTACGCTCCCCTTAGATCAAACTTCCTCCTAGAAGTTTCTAAGTTTTGGGGAAAACAAGGACCCTCCATAACAATATACATAATTGCATTAAAAAAAGTCAATTTTCATGTTTACTTGATGGAAAATTACTCATGAAAATTTTAAGTTAAAAATGGAGGATTCACTACACCATGTCAATTATCACACAATTAAAATAAGATAAATTGATTAATTAAAACTTAACAAGAGTATCATTACCATTTCATATAGATTTTAAATTAATAGTCACATTTATTTAGGATAAAGTACACAATGGATAATTAAATCTACACTTATAGTTTCATCTTTCAAAATGATTCCTTTTCAGATTTATCACTTATGACGTTCAATTTCATCTAAACACATTAGTAAAACTTCTTTTATCCAATCTATTGCACTCATATCATCTCATAACCCACATGCCCATTTTCTTCCCTTTAGTTATATGTTTGTTCACACTTATTTCACGTCATATTCACTTGGACCCAACATATACATCACATTTAACTTTGTACAACTCACATCACAAGGTTCACAACATAGGCTCTATGAGGAGGATGTGCACCATCGTGTAACCGAGAAATCATAGTATCGAAATCAGTAGGAAATATGGTCTCAAGGCCCTCCCCAAGGACCCCTTCATACATTTCCTAGTACCCTTCTCTTGTTTGTGTAAGGGGTTTAGCCTCCAAGATAAAGGTACACCAGGAATCACACATAAATGTATAGGAAGAAATAGATCATGACCATCCCATAATGGTCACATTTACAGCCTCCATCCTCACAATAGGATTCCCCATGCCTGTTGGTATGTGGTGACTGATCATTCTATACTATACACTCTTCATGTATCCTTGCCATCGTCCGGGTTGGGCCCCAGGTGGGGGTTCGAGGGCGTTAGCCCCCAAGAAATTTTTTTGTCCTGCTTTTTCGTGAAATTACCGAAAAAGGGAAAAATCATAAAAATGGGAAAAAACCCTGATTTTGTAGAACCCTAATTTATAAAGGGTTTGGGATAGAGTTACAGTATGATAAGAAATAGGTGATTATTCGTGATATTGTAATAGGGTTTTACACTGGTTAATGAAATCATTGGATGGCTACGATTTGGTGGATGTAGCCCACATTGGGTGAACCACGTTAAATTCTTTGTGTTATTTTTCTATGTGTTTTATTTCTGGTTTATTTGATAAAATATGCATTTAGCTTTTAGATATTTTCCATTGAAAACCTAACAAGTGGTATCAGAGCAGGTTGTTTTCGATTATCATTTGCAAGAAAGTCTCATGATTGAGTGGGAGTCTCATGGTTAAGTGGGAGCAATGGCAGACGAGGGTAAGATGAAGGTTGATAAGTTCAATGGGCAGAACTATTAGTTATGGAAGATGCAGATGGAGGACTATCTCTATCAGAAGGATTTATGGCGGCCATTGGAAGGGAAAACCAAGAAACCCACAACAATGACGGATGAGGACTGGGATATTTTAGATAGAAAGGCACTTGGCAGTATTTGCTTATGCCTAGCACAATCGGTGGTGTTCAATATCACAACAGCAAAGACAACTCTAGAGTTGATGGAAACCCTAGCAAAGTTGTATGAAAAACCTTTCGCTTCGAATAAGGTATTTCTTATGAAGCATTTATTTAATATGAAAATGGTAGAAGGTGGATCAGTTACTGATCATTTAAATGAGTTCAATACAGTTAGCAATCAATTAACTTCTGTAAAAGTAAACTTTGATGAAAAAGTTAGGGCTCTTTTGATTCTATGTTCTTTGCTTGAAAGCTAGAATAGCTTGGTAATGGCTATTAGCAATTCTATTTCTGGTTCAAATACATTGAAATTTGATGATGTTGTTGGTGTTATTTTGAGCGAGGAAATTCGTAGGAAAAGCTCAGGTGGAACATCCACATCAGGCAGTGTTTTGAATGCAGAAAGCAGGGGTAGAACAAAGGAGAGAAGAAACAATTACAGAAGTCATGGGAAGTCAAGAGGAAAATCAAGTTACAGAAGGTCCCAATCTAGAGACAAGAGGGATTGTTGGTACTGTGGTAAGCCAGGTCATTTAAAGAAAGATTGTTGGTCTCAGAAAAATAAAGAAGGAGACGAAAAGGAAGGAAATAAAGAGGCAAATGTGGTAACTAATAAATCTGATGAGGATGCTTTGATTCTTTCTCTTGGCAATGTTGATGATTCTTGGGTGTTAGATTCAGGGGCTTCATTTCATGCTACGCCCCATAGAAATTATTTTCTTGATTATGTCCAAGGGGATTTTGGGCTGGTTTATTTGGGAGATAATGAACCCTGTCAGATTGTTGGAAAGGGAAGCATCAAGATTAAGTTGCAGAATGGGAATCATTGGCTACTACATGAGGTAAGGCACGTTCCAAAGCTAAAAAGAAATTTAATTTCAGCAGGGCAACTAGATGATGAAGGTTGTGTTGTTACATTTAGTGATAAAAATTGGAAGGTTACAAAAGGTTCCTTAGTGGTATCAAAAGGTGTGAAAGTAGGCACCTTATATCTTTGTACAGGTCATACTGTTCCTTCTACTTTAGCTATTGCAGATAAAAAACCAATGTTCAGGAATAGTTGTTGTAGTTCAGTAGGAAGAAAATCAAATAGTTGCTGCAAATTCTGAATCAGCACTATGGCATAACAGACTTGGTCACATGAGTGCAAAAGGTATGAAAGTACTTCATTCAAACAATGCTTTACTAGGTCTAAAATGTGTTAATATGGATTTCTGTGAAAGTTGTGTGTATGGAAAACAAAAGAGAGTTAGTTTTCTCAAGGATGGGAAACAAAAGAAAGATGAGAAATTGGAGCTTGTGCATATGGATGTATGGGGACCAGCTTAGGTATCTTCTCTCGATGGCTCTCATTATTATGTCACATTCATCGATGATGCAACTAGGAAGGTATGGATTTATTTCATTAGGCAGAAATCTAATGTATTTGAAACTTTTAAAAAATGGAGAAGCTTGGTTGAGAATGAGATAGGTAAAAAGTTGAAATGTTTTAGATCTGATAATGGTGGTGAGTATTGTAGCAAAGAGTTTGAATATTATTGTTCCTCTAATGGTATTCGTAGGCAGAAAATGGAGTGGCTGAGTGTATGAATAGAACAATAATGGAGCGTGCACGAACTATGAGATTGCATGCTGTGTTGCCTTTAAACATGTGGGCAGAGGCTGTAAATACTGATGTTTATTTAATTAATAGAGGTCCTTCTAATCCTTTGGGTTGTGGTATTCCAGAGGAAGCATGGAAAGGTAAGAAGGTAAGTTATTCTTTTTTGAAAACCTTTGGTTGTGAAGCATTTGCACATATAGATTATGAAAATAGAACCAAGCTTGATGCAAAATCAAAGAAATGTATATTTTTTGGATATGGCATAGATGAATTTGGTTATAGGCTTTGGGATTTTGAAAATAAGAAAATTGTGAGAAGCAAGGATGTCATATTCAATGAGAAAATGTTGTACAAAGATCTATTGCAGCAACATGAGAAGAAAGAACAGGATTATGCAATGTTGGATGATATTACAAACACCAATGTTCCAATGGTTCCTCATGCTCCGCAACAATAGCAACAAGAAATACCACAAACTCTAATGAATGTTAGGAAATCTTCAAGGTTAAGTAGACCTCCAGAAATATTTTCTCCCTCTTTGTACTCTATTCTATTAACTAATGTTGGTGAACCAGAATGTTATCATGAAGCTATGCAGGTGGATACCAAGGTTCAGTGGGAGCATGTAATGGAAGAAGAAATGGACTCCTTGCTAAAAAATCAGACTTGGAAATTATGCAAGTTGCTTGCAGGTAAAAAGGCTTTAGCAAACAAATGGGTTTATAGGATGAAAGAGGAGGATGGAGGTAAGAAAAGATTTAAATCCAGATTAGTTGTAAAGGAATTTGCACAGAAATAGGGTATTGATTTTGATGAAATATTTTCTCAAGTTGTTAAAATGACCTCTATTCGTACTATGCTAAGTATTGTGGCTGTTGAAGATTTGCATTTAGAACAACTCGATGTTAAAACTGCCTTTCTCCATGGTGATTTGGAAGAGGAAATTTATATGGAACAGCCACAAGGATTTGAGGTCAAAGGTAAGGAGAAACTAGTGTGCAAACTGAAGAAAAGCTTAAATGGCTTGAAGCAAGCACCTCGACAATGGTATCTTAAATTTGATAGTTTTATGGCTGAGCAAGGTTACAACAGGTGTAATTCAGACCATTGTGTTTATTTTAAGATGCTAGGTGAAGATAGCTACATTATTTTATGTTTATATGTTGATGATATGCTTGTAGCGGGGTCTAACATGGATCACATAAAGGAGTTAAAACAACAGTTAGCAAATTCATTTGCTATGAAGGATTTGGGGGCAGCAAAACAAATCCTTAGTATGAAGATTACAAGAGATAGGAAAAATAGGAAATTGTTTTTATCTCAAGTTGATTATGTTAAAAAAGGTGTTGCAGAGATTTCATATGGAGAATGCAAAAGTTGTCAGCACACCTTTGCCCAGTCATGTAAAATTGACTAAGGATATGTGTCCAAAGACACAAGAGGAGGAAGAAAAAATGTCCAAGGTACCATATGCTTCAGTTGTAGGTAGTTTAATGTATGCCATGGTATGCATGAGACCAGATATTGCACATGCTATAGGATTTGTTAGCCAGTATATGAGTAATCCATGAATTGAGCATTTGAATGCAGTGAAATGGATTCTCAGGTATTTGAGAGGTACACTAGATAAACATTTATGTTTTGAGGGTGCTAATACAGATTTAAAAGGCTATGTTGACTCAGATCTGGCAGGGGATATTGATACCAGGCGGAGTACCACAGGTTATGCATTTACCATTGGTGGGATCGCAGTAAGTTGGATATCTCGATTGCAAAAGGTGGTTGCTTTATCGACCACAGAGGCAGAGTATGTGGCTGCAACAGAGGCAACAAAGGAGATGATATGGATGCAATTTTTCATGGAAGAGTTGGGAAAAAAATAGGCTGAAAATTACTTGTTCACAGACAGCCAGATTGCTATACATCTTGCAAAGAATTTATCCTTGCACTCTAAAACCAAACACATACAGTTGAGGTATCATTTCATTCGGTCAGTGTTGGAGGATGGATAGGTAAAGCTAGAAAAGATACATACAAATGTAAATCCAGCGGATATTTTTACTAAGGCATTGATAAGGGAGAAGTTGAGCTCCTCTTTAGCTTCAGTTGGCCTTCAAAGTTGAATAAAAGTATAAGAAAGCAGCAGGGTCCAAGGTGCTTATTTCTAGTGGGAGCTGTAAGTGCAGGGATGTCGTCCAGGTTCAGTCTCCAAGTGGGAGATTGTTGGTATGTGGCGACTGATCATTCTATACTGTACACTCTTCATGTATCCTTGCTGGGGTCCGGGGCCAGGCCGGGCCTCGGGCGGGGGTTCGGGGGTGGTAGCCCCCGAGAAAAATTTGTGTCTTGCTTTTTCGCGAAATTACCGAAAAAGGGAAAAATCATAAAAATGGGAAAAAACCCTGATTTTGTAGAACCCTAATTTATAAAGGGTTTGGGATAGAGTTATAGTATGATAAGAAACAGGCAATTATTCGCGATATTGTAATAGGGTTTTACACTGGTTAATGAAATCATTGGATGGCTGCGGTTTGGTGGATGTAGCCCACATTGGGTCAACCACGTTAAATTTTCTGTGTTATTTTTCTATGTGTTTTATTTTTGGTTTATTTGATAAAATCTGCATTTAGCTTTTAGATATCTGCCATTGAAAACCTAACAATGCCATCTACTCCCCTATACATCCTGCCAGGGATCCCTCCTGGATATGGTAGTTTACATATAGCACAATACTCCAGACATACCAGTAGTTATAAAACATTTAGAAAGCCTCAAATCAAGAATAATATCAATGCTAATTTTATTAATAAAATTTAAGAATAAAATAACTTCCAAAATTAGCAATCAAGGAAACATTTTAAAATAGTAATAAAGGTAAGACCAAACAAGTCCTTGAGGATATAAGGACCATATCAAAATTCAAAATGACCAATGGCCAAAGAATAAACTTCAACATTGTTGGCATGGAAAATTAAAAAAAATCATAAAGAATCATAAATAATAATTCAATAATCTCATAAAAAATTTCACATTACAAGCACTATGTAGCATTATCACGCCACCAAAGGGGAGGAGGGGAATGATATTATCACACCACATGAATATCATATAAAGTAGTAGCATGCTCAAATAATGGTGGTCTCAAACCACATGAGCATAATAGAAGATCATACCATTCCGAGTGACAGTGGTCTCAAACTACAAGAGAATAATAGAACTACCATATCATACTGAGTGAACACAAATCATGCACATCCCAAAGTATGTCCTCCCATTTATAGATTACCAAGTGTTTAGGAAAAGGTTAAATTAGCGTCCATGAAGAAGTGTATATTTTTTTTATGAAGAAAATTATTTACCCAAGGTCGTATTATGAATAATACCAATTACCATGTCCAATTCCTCAAGTTACCATTATTTTATAATGCCAAAAACCCACTAGATTGTTGACTAAATGTCTATCTCATTGTATCCTTGCAAGTTCAACTTGTTGATAATTTAGATTTCAATAGCCTTGTAACATACATTATCTTATCTTATAGCCTTGACTATATCAGGTGCATGAACCATTAATGTCACATTGTAGTTCTATATCTCATAATAGTTCCAAGGTTCATATAGGAGCATGGAGCAAAACTCACACAACTTAATTTTTACAAGGAGGCCTCACCCAAAACATAACTCAACTCCTCCATGCTCGACAACTGTAACTTAAAAAAAATAAGCTTTCATAATCTAGCACAAAAGGGTGTACAAACAAGGATCATACATAATTTCTTCAATACCCTTCTCCTCGAGTTGAATACCATGTATCACAACTTTAGGTACAATCACATAAATTAATGGTTTTCACATGGTACCACACAAGATTAATTTCCACATATGTCACATAAAATATACATTCACAAAGAATTAACCTATCATATTTGAATCGACTAAGCTTATACTCTTAATTGGTCAATTTTAATCATAATATTTTTATAACACAATGGATACTCCTCAAACCACTTTTTAAACATACATTCATCACATCATTTAATTCACAATAAATCTCACACATATCTTAATTAAAATAAATTTAGGTATATGCTCCTAATTGTTTAACTTGAATCATATTTTTATGATTGCTATGACTACTTACTAATTATATTTCAATAAAAAATTTACCAAATCGTTTTCTTCTCATTATCTCCACCATATTCTTAATCATTTACATCACCTTATATTTGGTTTCCACCTTAACTTACTCTAGGTTTCACTAATCAATGCAATATTAATGCTACTTATCTTGGAAGCATACCCTACAAGCCATTATGTTCAACACTCCTTATAATGAATTCATTTGCTTACAAAAATAAAGTTACATCCATTTTCCTACTATTATAACTTGAATAGAAATACCAAGTAAAATATTACTTAAAAAAAAAATGTGATATTTCATGGGAAAGTACCACATGCTATAGTTATTGAACTAAGAAAGGATCATGTATATCGATAATACCAACAAGTATCTTAAACTATCCTACCACTCATATCTCATTATTATATTGTTTTCAGCATTGTGTTACCTTAGGGTTCACCTATCAATATACTGTTATTGTTCTTTATCTAGAATCATTCTATGAAAGATATTATAACTTATACAAGTTCTATCATAGTTTTTCCTTCTTCCACAACATAACTAAATTTATTTAATACCATTTCAATCCTAAAAAGCCACATCAAAATATATATTTTTTTAAAATGCAGTTATAATATTTGAAAAAGAATAATAGTTCCTAGTTTACTTATAACACAAAAAAGGGTTTCATTCCTAAATAACACAAGGAACTATTTTTTTTAAGTCCTTACAATAATTTCACCTTCTACGTACATAAGAAGTAATGCATTTCTATATCTAGTGTCATTATTAACAAAGAATACATGCATAAGCAATGTGTAACGCAACATGAATCAAGGCTTTGCCCTTATTTATGTTTGACTAAGATCATGGCCATTCACGAGAAGTTCTCTAAATCTAATTTCTACTAGTCTATCTTTAATAAGCATATTGTAGTTTCTTTCGAATGACTTGTTTCCATCCTTGTTTGACTATAATTGTGATGCGTCTTCTTCCTTCTCTATAGCTCCATTTTTCTTGTATAAAATTATTTACTATTCGAAATATTATTATGGCCTTCACATTATGTAGGGTTATTAGCCACATAAGTTTTTAACTAAATCATGCACCAAAACTGATCCAACCTAATTAATTTAATTCCCTTAATTTTGTAGTTTGTAATCCAAATTAATGTTATTTTTCAATTAGGAAAGTGTTTTTTCAAAGCTAATAAGGTTTTGACTACACCACACACTTAGATGATTCACATGGTGAAACAATGTTTAATTTCTTAATATTGTGTTGAAGAATAAGGTACAATGTGGGTGTCACATCTCTTAGATGTGTGCTAAAGGTTTAAATGTCAAGTTGGTTATGTCTTATAGACTAGGATAAGGTTATACCATGCTATCATGTTATTTGTATGACCTAGTTTAAAAAATTAGTCTTCCTTAAAATAATCCTATAGATGAAAGAAAAGTGGATGGGAACATTACCATTATCAAGCAATATGAGAAACCCCAATTATTAGATCACACCTACAATAAATATGCATACCAATAGTTTTCCATAAATCATACATTTCTTATGGAACCAAACCATAGTTCACCCATAATCTATTACTCATTGTGGTATAACTAAAATGCACTCACATTATAGAAGTTATTAATATTATAGTGGTAACTTAACGCCATACATATTTATTAGCAATATATTTATATTCTAATAAGGCTCCCATTTGTAGTTTGTGAAATTAATAACTTGGTTTCATGGCTTCACCCCACTTCCAATAATTATAGAAATCAAAAGATGCTCTATAAGCATTAGAAAATTTTGTTTTGCACTTACCACCCTTACTCTCAACTTTTTGATTCTTGAAATTTAATCTTGATCAAGTAGGCAATTAATTAATTTAATTCATTTCAAATTCCAAGTTGATCTAAGAAAGATCTACTATATGACTAGTATATATAGTATATCCTTCTAATTAGAATAGTTCTAAGATATGTTCAACATTAATTTGTAACAATTTAATACGACTAACCAATTTAAGTATCTCTCTTTTCAAGAACACAAAAAACATTAACAAGTTAAATAAGACTACAATAATAATGTGCTTATATAACACCTGATGGGACTTTTAAAATTTGTCAAAATTTTGTTTGGTTTTGGGCATGTCTATTCATCTTTGGTAAATGGGGGTCTAATGTTCAGGGTTTAGGGTTTTGTTACCTATTTTAAAATTGTTTTTTACTAATTAAACCCTTATGTTATATTTTTGTATTGACCTATTATTGGGGGTTACCAGTCTCTTATGTCCTCCGACTGAGCCTTGTATTTCATACTGTTACCGGCCCCTTCACCCAACCTATCGGTCCTTTCTTTCCATTCAGGTGTTATTATTATTTTTCCCAAAATGGATGGATTTTCCCTATGTTTAGACTTGGGCCTAAAAATTTGTGTCTCTGAGGGTTTTCTTTTCCCGTTCTCCTAGTCAGCCCCACTATCATAAATAAATTTTCCATATGTAGTTTGGCAGGCCGTTGGATCATGGGGTTCAGATCTGGACCATTCCTTGTAGACCTCACAAGGTTTCCTACTGACGTCACTAAAGTGGTGCGAGGTACGCGATATTCTGCCATCTGTCAAGTACGATGGGGTGGGGCTTGTCCCGATGTGCCATCAATGACAAATGGATATCATTTCAATGATGGATGTTTAATGATAGGGATTAATGATGACCATCCCTCGTAGGCCTCGCACGATCAAATTAATGTTCTCGAAAATGTCGTGAGGTGTGCAAGCTGGTGACACCTTGCTTGGCTCTATGGTACAAGGTGGCTTGATGGGGCCTACTGCTCGGTCGTGGGTTTCTGACTGCAAGGATTGTGATTGGCTGTTGGGTTTCCCAAGTGGTGATGTGGATTCTTCGATGATCTTTGACTCAATCTGAGTTGTTCGACATGCCAGGTTTTTCCACATCGACGGTCTAAATTCAAAATATTGCAATTCACCCATGTGAGGATTATTTGCACTCTGCAAGTTATTTTCATTAATAGTGTAGGTCTTTTAGTGGATCTCATCCTGATTTCCTTGTGTGCAAGCGATATCCACCTAAAAATTAAATGATGGGTTTCACGCCATTTTTTATGAGCTTTGAATTATTCTATGGTGGAAACGTTAGCCACTAATCACTCACTTGCTCATACTATAATTTGAGAAATTAATGTTCTTTGCACCAGCTTGCTTGATAAATGCTCGCTAATTTTCTCATTAGTATCATTGCATTTTGATTTTTTTTGTTTGCAGGTGATTGATTTTCTTGTTGAGTTTGAGCTCACAAATTCAATGGGTAAGTCAGTAGTACCTGTTTCCCCGGTACAATGAAGCGCTAGGGTGGGTGCAACAAATTTGCGGTAGAAGGAGGAACAAATTGTTCCTAGTACTTCTAGGATAGTTACTGAAAGGGTGGATAAGAGGTCCGGAAGTTGCAAGTCACCTATTGAGCTCTCTTCGGGCTCTGGTGGTGAAGGGTCTAAAACCAATTCAGACTACCATAGTTACCTTGTGGCCCTAACTAAGTTTGTGGAAGTGGATGAGGAGGTCCTCGCAGTTTCTCCAATTGTTGCAGTGGCACCGTTTGATGTTGTTGGGTCTTGTATTGGTACAAGCAAGGGTAAGGTAATAGTCTCGCCTCATACTAAAGTGAGAACCAGGAGCGGTCACCTGTATCGGGGCCATGTAGTTACTCGTGATGTAGGGAAACGATGAGGGTTGCTGGGGTGGTGCTTTTTTCCTTTTGATGTTATTTCAGTGGTTCGGGTCTAATGTAGATGTGTGTGTGGGTGACGCGGTGTTTTTTTTTTTGTCCTATTCGGCTGGTTATAGGGGTGTAACCCTTTTTGATTCCTCTATGCATATTATAGTTATTTTTTATGATGAGGATTTTTTGAAATGAATGAATTTCATTTGGTTAGGATGAAATTCATTTTGAAATGAACAATGGAGCCCAATGCTTGTTTCTCTCCTGTTCTATAAAGGATATTTCACGGCTCATTGTTTGGGTCGGATTTTTTGTGTCCTGAGGCTTAGGTTGTGTATAGTTAAAATTATATTGTGGTATCTGGAAGGTTCTAGCTAGGAAATTATTCTAGGTTGGATATTGTATAAGATAAGCATGTTATGATTTTGTAATGACTGATATCAATAAATCTAAAAACCAATTAAGACAATTTCTCTCCTATGTACATATCATGGATTGTGAATGGATTTATCAATGTTTTCTTCATTCAGCTTCAATGGTATATTTGGATGTGTAATTCATTTTCCTTCTTTAACTTAATGAGTTAATCAAATTCTTGAAAAGGATTTATAGGTCTATGATTATGTGCTTAGGATTTACTAAGGAGTATTGTTTTAAATACTGGAAAATATCATAATGATAAGTTTAATAGTATCAAGGTTATGTTTTATGTGACTCCCACCCGGTTGGATGAGGCACTGGGTAGTTCATTCAAGATCATTTTTTGAAGTACAAGATGGTAGCTCTAAGTATAAAGGTTCAAGATTTGAACATTTAAAAATCAAATTCTATCTCTCAAATACAAATATTATACTAAATTTGCTTTCCTAGCTTTAGATAGTTGTTATTATTCTTTGGTTTGCCAAAACCCAGGTAGATGCTATCTAGTTGCATTGATAGGAATGTATCTATGTATAGAAGTGTTCTTGAGGCATGAAGCATTTTTATGAACACATATAGGAACACCCTCCTTGGTCTCACAGAGCCGAAAGTGTAGTTGATCACAGTCTTTTACTGAATCTCATCATTTGGCCACTAACTTTGTGAATTGTTGAATCTAGAGGTTGGAAACCCCTTAGAGAACTACAAAGACTTAGTGGGAAAATTAAAACACCAACAATACCATATATCAAATAAGTGGAATCTCTTATTTTGTAATGGTATAGCCAAATAATAATATACCTATCAAATTCACATACATGATATTCCTACCATGATTGCATTAAAACCCCATAACACTTGGACCTCATTTAAATACAAACTTTACTTGTTAAATATATATATATATATATGTGAATTATACAATACTCAACAATAAATTTTCCACTTACCATTATTATAGACGTAATTCAAATATTTATTTATATAGATAAGATCTATAATAATTGTTTAGAATAATCAAATCAATATCCTTAAATGAAAATGTTAATATGAAATTATTCAACCTTTAACTATAATAAAAAAAGATGAAGGATATTTAATAGAAATTTCTCTATATTAAAAATTATGTTTACATGCTATCATAGATTTATCTGCTAGTAATAAAGTTGAATCATTGTGGAAAAAACTGCAATTAATTGACAATTTTATTTGCAGTGAAGTAAATAATGATTTAAAAGAGAATATTACCAAACAATTTTAAAGAACTCGTGAGTCATTAGGTGCATTTTTTTCCACTTTATCCTGTTTTGGTTTAGAACATATTTATAATTCATTTGAAATGGACACACAAATGATATGTGGCGTACCCCAGAACATGCATTCTTCTAGCATAATAACTATACAAATCCTACTATTCTTCTTAACTGAGCCATTATTAAAGAGGGAATGCTAGGGCAACATGATTTTAATTTATTTATATTCCTTCAAAAAAAGGATTAGGCAGTGGCTACAAGGGAGACAAATTTTGGCATTTGGTGTTGTCATTGATGGCAACCTAACTCATTGATCTAGTCCACACTTCAGTATTTGTTCATACTGAGAGAAAGAATGAAGAACAGGGTATGTGACTGAAGTTGAATCTATTTGCATTTCTAGGATATCATTTTGAGTTATGGATCTCAGGGAATTTATTTTGATTCTCATCCAAGAATCATCAGGGTGCGCACTCACTAGTGTATGAATTAGGAGATCAGATTTATTGATTTCTTGTTTATTAGTGCTAGAAGGCTAACTTGGTGGATATAGTCATTGTGGATGTTTAAGGAGTAATTTTTTAAGTGTTTTTGTGTTTGAACATGATTATTTAGGTCCTTGCTATACTATGGCCGACATTGGATGATTTGCATTGAAAATAATTTGTGGATTTAGCCAATGAATGAAAAGTATTTTATGTTTTATTAAAGCCGACATATGGTTGATTGAATCACTTGTTGAAAATATATGTAAGTAATCGGTTATATCATTTTGATATGAGTGTGAAGTGTATTGGTGTGTGATGCAAAGATTAGAAGGATAGTAGAGCGATTTCACTTGTGTATATAAGATTTGTGATGTGAATTATAGCAGAGTAGAGAAGAAGAATAGAATCAGATAGAAGGTCAAGAGATCGGCTAATGTGCTTAATTGGAACTATAACCAAGAATGAGTAGACTCTATTCCTTCAGTTCAATCCTTTAGATGGACTTAATATGAATACTTTGTAAGGAAGTGAGCTCTAGGTAGTGTGCCTGAATGCAAGTGCATTCCCATTTTGTAACTTATATTTGACTACTCAAATTGTGGATTGATCTCCATTGTGGTTTTTCCCCTAACAAGGTTTCCATAAAATATTTTTGTTATGGTGTTGTGGATGATTTCTTTGTGTGTTTCAATCTTTCTTTCAGTTAAAAGTTGTAAGTGGTTTAAATACCAGATTAATAAAGTTAAAATTTGTATAACACTGATGCATCCCCCCCTCTCAGTGTTCCCAGATTCCAACAATTGGTATCAAAGCTTAGTTCCTTGGAAGGAGTTTAATAGCTTGAGGTGGATCTTGGAATGTAATGGACTGGTAGTCTTCAATAGCAACTTGTGGTGGCACTTGATGATCTTGATCAGTCCAAAGAAGAATTTTGAGAACTGAAAGAAAATCTTAAGGATGTTGAGAAATTCATTCAAAACTTGAAGGATCATATTGTTATGTCCAGGGAAAAGGGAAATGATATATGTGATCACATTAAGCAAAAAGAGAGAAAAATCATGGATGATGTTCACCTGAATCAAACCTTGAAGGAAATAACTGAAGAATGTGAAAATATTTCCAAAGACAATGCTACCCTAAAGCATGAGATAGAATCTATGGTGATGAAGCTAACTAAGGAGATTGAATAAAGAAAGAAGAATGAGGAAAATCTCAATCATTCCTTAAGAGAAAGATCTGATGAATACAAAAGAATTAATGGAGAATTCATTCTGTTGGAAACTAAACTGCAACAATCTACAAACAATGAAGAGGAGTTTGAAAAACATATTGTTATTCTCAGGGATGAAATTGCTATTGCCAATGAATAAAAGGAGAAGTTCAAGATTAGCTCAGTTAAGCTTGATGAGATGACTCAAGGTCAGAAGAATGGAAATGACAAGCGAGGTCTTGGATATGAGAAAGGAGAAAGTTATGGATCTAGACAAAGGAATTTTAGGCAAGGAAATCAGATGAACAAAGAAAAAAGGCATCTGATAAGACAACCTAATGCTCAAAATTTTAATGGATATTGTTTTTCTTGCAATAAATTTGGTCATATGGCTGCTCAGTGTAGAAGTAAAATTTTAAATCAGGTAATCCACCATTCCTCGGTCATTGTTTCAATTGCAATAATCTTGTTCATAAGTCAATTGAATGTAGAAATGGGTCAAACAATTATGTTAGTAAAAGAACTGCCAAATGTTATACTTGTGGAAAATTTGGGCATATTGCTAGTTAATGAGGATTAAGCAGAAATCAATGGAATGACTGGTCTAGACATGGAAATGCTATGTGTTACATTTGCAACAAATATGGTAACATTGCAAGACTCTACCAAAACAAAAATATGTACAGTTTAGGTCTGGCATACAAAAGTAGAAATACATAGAAAGATGATAAAGAGAAAGGAAAAGTCACTATGGATGAAATAAGAAATCAAATGAAAACTACATGGGTAAGGAAGAATGATTCTGATGCAGGAGATGGTTCTATATAGGAACCTGCTTCTGGTAATTCCTCTGGGAATTGATTTCAGGCCATTGGCCTAGGGGGAGTTTTTCAAGAAAATCCTTTTTCCCCTATCCATAGTTGGTACTGGAACATGAAATATTTTCATCATTTGTATTAATGATCTACAGATGTATTGGGAAACACTCTCAAGGAAATTCAAATAATTGAAGGTGCGTAGAAGAATTTTTCTCTTACTGATTGAGAAAGTAGGGTATCCAGAATACCTAGGGCAAAAGAATTTATTACAACAGAAGGTTAGGTATGTGAGTTACAAATAAAAGGAAAAGTTGAAACCCTCATTTGTCACTCTCTTTCAAATAAAAAAAATGAGAGCGAGCCTACAACAAAATCTCAAGGGCGTGAAGGCATTTTGGCAGTGAAACCAAGATTCATCATGTACTTCATAAATTTTCATTTAATTTGGTGTGCGGTTGATAAAAATGAAACATGAGTACAAAAGGAAAAATGGAACAAATCAAAGGAATGATCAATCTAGATGAGTATAATAGTGAGAAGATTGGAGTCATAAGGAACTTGTTTTCACTCGATGAATCAAAATGGTTGAAAGAAGCTAAACACAAAAATTTGGACATTTGGAGTGAATTCCCCTATTTCGAGAATGCAAAAATCATTAAGTTTATTCTAAGAAGATTGGATGACGATACTCTAATTCTGAACAAACCCTACCATATTTCAAAAGAAGTCATTGGAAATTTAACTAGATTATGCAAAGTTGGGGATATATTGAGAAGGAAGTCTATCTAGAATAAAGAAGTTGAAACCCTAATTGGAGCTATTGGAGATCAAAGGGAATTAATAATCTCAAAAATTAAAAACTCAGTGACAAGATACATTGTGCATGGAGTATCCTACAAAATATTTTTCAGAAATAGAGAAGCTGCAACTTCAGCAGGTGTTGTTTACATTTCACACAATATGATAACGGAAGATCAGGATTTTGACCTTTATGGATTATTGAAAGATCAACTGATGGAGAATGTGCAATTAACAAAGATGACATATTACCATTTTAGGTTTGATACTCTGATTATGTGTCTTGTGATGTACTTTCTAAATTACTTATCGATGAACAACAATGTGATATGGAAAGAGAATGAACTGATGTGCAAACAAATTTACATAAACTCTAAAAGTTTGGCAAATTGTGATCAAGCATATGAGATTTTCTTTAAAGGTTTGCTAGGAAAGTTTGAGTCAATTGGTATTTCCCTTCTGGTAAGGGAAATTGAAGTTGGTTCCTCCTCTCGTGAGATGGAGAGAAAGAAAAGAGCAAAAGAAATTGTTTTTTGTACTCCTCCAACATGCAAGACTCAAAGAATTGAAGAAAAAGGAAAAGAATAAGTGATTGTAGATGTACTAGATGAGGAATATGATGAGAAATCTAAGGACTCCCAAGAAAAATAACTGGAAACAACTGAACCGGAACAAGAAAATACTAAGATAAAATAACGTGAATAAGATGACTTAACCAAAGAAAAACTATTGCACCTTATTCATGAGGAAGGTGGAATGCATAAAATTACAAACTCATGGTCTATCAGACCTTCATATGAACAAGATATGATTTTAAGCGTACTAAGTGTTCACTTGGTGCACAACCATATTGAGTTAGAGATTTTGCAGAATAAATTGCTAGAAGAAATGATTGAATGCATCAAGTAAATCATGGACTTTGAGTCTTAGAATAGGGAAGAAGAAGTAATCTTACATATGAAGAAGTAGTATAGATTATCTTTCACCAAGCTAGAAAGACACATGATACAGCTTAGGCAATGCATAAACTTAGCATACAACATCTACAACTATTGTCTTTGTTGGCCTCATGCAATCGATAAATACAAATAAAATATGGAACAAATTGAAATTGAACTTAATAGTATTGGACAAAAATTTAACATGCTCCAAGATCAAGATGGTGCAGCCAAGAAAAGGATTGAAGAATTACAAAAAGAGCATACAAATGTTCAAAACACTAGAAATAAGATTGTTGACACGTTTTGGAAAGTGAAGGATATAATAGAATGCAAACTGGAACAAATGAATGAAATATTGAGGAAAGGAGAGACACTAGAAGAAGCCATCACTATTCCAGAATCCTTCATCAAAATTATCAACCAGACATCTGAAAACAAAAACATGATCATAATATCAAGGATTGTAGTAGAAGCATGGAAAATGTTTCTTCTAGAGATGAAAGAAAAGTACAAAATGATCTTTTAATTCAAGTAGCAGATGTATGTGTTCAAAATTTTGAACCAGTTTTTGAATAAGTAAGTTTTTGTTTACACTCCATAAGGAATTATTTTAAGGAATTTTTTTTTTTGGTTTTTCATTGATTTCAAAGGGGGAGAGAGAGCATCAAAAAATTCCTTATCAAACTTAGGGGGAGTTGTGTCAATTATAATTTTTTTGAAGTATTGAAGGATTGTAGTATGCTGGTTCCGACACTTAGTCATTTTTCACTAAGTGTTGCCATCAATGCCAAAGGGGGAGATTGTTGGTATCTAGTGTTGTCATTGATGGAAACCTAACTCGTTGATCCAGTCCACACTTCATTATTTGTTCATACCGAGAGACAGAATGAAGAATAGTGTATCCGACTGAAGTTGAATCTATTTACATTTCCAGCCTATCATTTCAAGTTGTGGATCTCAAGGAAGGTATTTTGATGCTCCTCCAAGAATCATTAGGGTGCGTACTCACTAGTGTACGAATTAGGAGATTTGGTTTATTGACTTCCTATTTATCAGTGCCAGAAGGCCGACTTGGTGTATATAGCCATTGTGGATGTTTAAGGAGTAATTGTTTAAGTGTTTTTGTGTTCGAACATGCTTATTTAGGTTCTCACTATGCTATGGCTGACTTTGGATGATGCACATTGAAAATAATTTGTGGATTTAGTTGATGGATGAAAAGTATTTTATGTTTTATTAAAGACAACATATGGGTTATTGAATCTCTTGTTGTAGCTATATATAAATGATCGGTTATATCATTTTGATATGAGTGTGAAGTGTATTGGTGTGTGATGCAAATATTAGAAGGATAGTAGAGTGATTTCACCTACACATAATATTTGTGATGTGAATTATAGTAGAGGAGAGCAGAAGAATATAATCATATAGAAGGTCAAGAGATCGACTAATGTGCTTAACCGAAACTATAACGAGGCATGAGTAGATATTATTCCTTCAGTTCAATCCTTAAGATGGACTTAATTTGAATAATTTGTAAGGCAACGAACCTTTCTTTTTTGAGAAGTGAGCTCTAGTCAGTGTTCCTGAATGCAAGTGCATTCCCATTTTGTAAAACTTATATCTAAGTACTCAAATTGTGGACTGACCTCCATCGTGGTTTTTCCCCTAACAGGGTTTCCACATAAAAAATCCTTGTGTTATGGTGTTTTGGATGGTTTACTTGTGTGTTTGCATCTTTCTTTCAGTTCAAAGTTTTAAGTGGTTTAAATATCAGATTAATAATGTTCAAATTTGTAGAACACTATTTCACAACCCCCCCCCCTCTTAGTGTTCCCAGATTCCAATAACAAATATTGGATTTGGTAGGGTTAATCTACACCAGTTACTGGGATATTGCATCAAAGCTACTACATATTGGATTTTTGTTTCATATTTCTCAATAGCGCTGACCCTTTCTTTTTTTGTGTCTTTATTTCTTCTTCATGTTTCAAGTATTTGTTGTTGGTGCTGCAACCAAATTTTCTAGATTTGATTTAGCATAAAAAAAATTTAAGAGAAAAACCTTACTCGCCTACTATTCTATATAGGATGAATGAAGTTTTTTCCTGCTTGAGGAAAGGAGGGAGAGTGGATAGAGGGTAGAATGAGCCAAAATTCCCATGCCTATCAAACCTCTCTAATTTTTTTATTAATTTTTGTTGTTTTTCTTGCTTTACAACAATATTGAATGCTTTGTAGGATTGAGAAGGTGGAGACTTCATAATCGATAGCTCCTATGGTGGAATATCTTGTCTTAAAGGAGGGATTGGGGTTTCCAACAAGCTGCAGCCCCATATAGCTGCCATGACAACTACAAAAGAGTTTATTCTATTCTTGCATCCAATTCCATGGTAAATTTTAAATGTGGAATTAGATATTTGATGCTGAAATTATAATAGAAGTTTTCAGATTTGATTTAGCACTTTTTATTTAATTCTATTTAAACTCTTATTTTAGTTATTTAATTATGAAATTGTTACATATTTCCAAGTTTGATTAACATATTTTATCTATGTATATTTTTTTACCTTTTTTTTAATTTCCCTTCTATACAGGTTTCTAGAGGGACTTATCTGCTCTAGAAAAAAAAAAGGTGAATGATTGGAGGAGTTCAACCCCCAAATCGGAGGCCACACCACACAGGGTAGTCATGATCTTTTGGGAAAGGGAGTTGGTCCAAAGAAAATTCTCAATATTACCTCATCTTCTAATGCTATTATAATTGTCATGTGATGTATATACAATTGTGCAGTGATAATCCCCCCATTTTCAACACCAATAACTCAATAGCCAACTTTAGTTAAACAAGGGAAACTATTAGGATGAATATCCATAACATCTGCATTCATAGATTTTTTTATATGTAGCATTCATAGGTATTTCTTAAATAATTATACATATATAAATATATCATTTCTTATTTCCATTGTTGGCATTCTTATCTTTAGTTTGAATGAAAGCAAGCTCGTATTTAGACAATTGTAGGATGCACAAGTTCATTGGTATATTTATGTATGAAGGAGTTTGAGATTCAAATCTTATCTCACAAAATACACACATATTATACTTTAACTTTTCTTAATATGGCCTATAGTTTGGCATTTCAGTATTAGTTTATATAGCAGTTTACATTTACCTTCAACTTTATTTTGCAAGAAAATAAATAAATAATAATAATAAAGTTCAACTTTGTTTTGTAGGAAAATAAATAAATAAATAATGAAGTTCAGAAATACCCTTCTCTTTACCAGAGTTACTTTTTTTGTGAAGGAATGATATCACTACTTAAATAAGAGATAAATAAACCAAAATTTTCCTATATCAGATTTTGGTACACCATACCAAAGGTAAGAAAACCAAACGGAATTCAGTTACCATACTATAGGCTTATTACACTTTCCTCTCATCTTTGGAGGTACCATGTAGTTTGTTGCTTACAAAAGTAAGAGAAAATATTTCTAATACACAAACTTTTTTAAATGGAATAAACAAATTTGAAGAGTGAATCTGAAACTTGATTAACAAAAAAGCCAAGTGAAAGAGAAAATCTCTCCACTCAACCATAATGGGACATAAAGCCATGAGTGATGGCTCTCACCATTCCCCAAAGCCAAGAGGATCAAACACTTACAACCAAATTCCTTATCTACACACAGGCTTGAACAGTCTCATGGTGTTTTATATAGGGGTAAGGCTACTCAGCATGTTTAAGTTTCATTCAAACCCAATATCCCAACATTTACCCATACTAATCACAAAATAGCATTAAATCAAAACTTGTTCTACACCTAACAAGTTTAAGAGAAAAATGCAAAATGTGAAGTGGGAAAACTTACCTCTCAATCTAGACCAGCCAACCATGAGGAGACAGCTTCCATCTCTCTTTTCCATTCCTTTCTTCTAGGTTTTTCCTCTCCCTTCTAGCGAACTGGTCTCCCCAAAAACCTTACATAAATCTCCCTTTATTCTTTCCTTAGTGTGCCTATGGCGAGGCACGTGGAACTGGTATCCCAATTGCCCTAAAAAAAAATCCACTTTCTTTCCTCCATTTTATAATATAAAGTTTTAAAAACCATAAATTATGACTCCCCCCAAGAAATACATCCAAACATGTTACTTCACGATGTGAAGCGGGATAATTGGGTTCTTAATGATCCTCTTATTTTCCCATTAGCCATTTATTTCCCTACACACCTTGGCCATTATCAATACCTCACAATATGAATAATTCAAATAGATCATTTGTAAATACATTAACACTTTAAAATAATAACTAATTCTACATACCTTGAATAAGCTTTGGCATGCTGGTGTAACCTGCTTCTAATGCTTAAAATTTAACCTTTACAACTCCATGTTAGCCACTTGCAAATGCTATTCCTTAAAATTTACATCTATGACTATTTAAATATAAAATATACTTTTATATCCAAATGACCACATTCAAATGTATTCAAGGTAATAATTTTCTTTGACAAATTTCATTTCTATTTCTTGGAGTGAGGCTTATTAGTATCCAATATTTTAAGTGAAATCATTTTTTTTATCAACATAAAACATCAATCCCTATTTTAATTTTCTCATTTATAATATAATAATTATATACACCATTTCAAAATGTATCCCCTTTTTACAGAGTTGAATGATAAAAACTACTAGCTAATTTTACACATAATTTTTGATTCTAGAGGATTCAATATAATTATTTAACAAGTTATTTTCTAGGCAAAAATTTAATAAGCCAATTTTTTTTTTTTTTAAATGATAACATAGAAAATATTTTAAATAGGTTGAGCCTTCTATGGTGATGATGATAATAATTTCCAAATTCTAACTTGACAACAATAATTGAAAGAGTAGGGATAAGTTTCCAATTTGAACTCCATTATAGTAATGGGTGACCATAGAGATGTATAGTAGCTATCTTAGGTTCATGCATTTTCTATGCAACATCAGTCACTTGCTAATGACACTATGCAATAAAATAAGATGATATAATGTGCATCAAAATCCTTGAAATGCAAGTATTAGGTTTATTCATAGGACTAATTATATTTTCTATTATTATGCATGTTAAGGACATACGGGATAAGTTGGTGATACTAGCATCTCATTACTAAACTTAGATAATTTTCCCTTATGCTAATACAATAGTTAGGCATCAGATTTAATTTAATTTAAGTTAAATTTCATCAAATTCAACAAAATCATCATTTAAATCACTTGCATATTTCACAATTTTTGAGAAATCATATTAAAACTAAATTTTCAATTTGCAAGCATGATATACGCATAATACACTAAAATATTAAATCCTACAAAACAGATCTTAGTTAAAATATGCATGCAATATAAATGATCATTCAATGGAATGAAAAGGAGAATATGAAAGAAAATGGAATGAGACTAGAACAATCTCACCCATTTCTCTCCTCCATGACTACTTCCATTGTACCTCCTCAAGCTTGCTGTTATAATAAATGGATGCCCTCATATTTGAGAGCAAATTCTATATGTCTAGCCTTAGCAAAATGCCTTTGAAGGATTTAATAAAATAAACTATGCAAACTAGAAACTTAATTCTATTATGCAAATAATTAATATGTGCCTATGTGTGATAATGAAAGATGATAGTGAGTTTATAAAAATGCTAAGAAATAATAATGATTCATCCATCCCGAAAATGAGATCAAGATTGTCATTTTATAGAAAATGCAATCTTGAACGGATAGACAAGATGAGAGATTTGAAGAATGCCCTAGCATCAAAGGTCAAGATTCAATAAGGCAACTCTCATTTAGGGTTAGGGCAAAATACCCATATGTGTGAATAAGATTTAATTAAATGAATTAAATCAAGACTGAATGTGACAGTTGAGATGAAATTAGTAAAAATCATAAGACAAGAGGATGGGATTTTAGAAAATCAGTAATTTTAGAATTACTTGATTTGTAGAAGAATATTTCCCTTTTGAATTAAATTAATTCAAAATATGGATTTTGTGAAATAAGAAGTAATTGATTTTTGAAATTAATTACTAAATGAAGAATCAGTTAAGTATGTGAGAAATTTTTAAATGATTTTCTTTATTTAAAAATATAGAAGTGTCCCATACAATAATTAAATAATTACAAATAATTATTTAATTTAGAAGAAGTGGTTTATTAATTAAATAAATTAGCAAATCTATTTAATTAAGAGGATTTAGGAATTAGTGACACATTAAATAAATATATTCATTTAATAATCAGGATGACATTAATGATAAGGATTAATTAAATAAATTGATGACTTTATTTAATTATTAGAAGACTTTGACAATTAGTGACATATTAAATTAAATAAATAAGATTTATTTATTTAATAATCATGAAGAATGAAAGATTATGAATTAATTAAATAATCATGAATTATTTAATTAATAGTTGAATGTGGGTTAGGGACATAATCCAAATGTTATAATTATGCTAGGACAAAAGGTGGTAAAATATTGCTTGCAGGCCTAAGTCATTTTTAGGTGTCTACATTTGCCCCTCTTTGTCATAATGTAGCTTGTCGCGTTATGGCAAAGAAAACAAGTCTAGAATATGCCCCAATGCAAAATAAGTTGAGGAAGAATGACGAGGAGGTAGCGGTATGCCCCCTCAAGAGGACAGTTGGGTTCCAAGAACATGGGTGTGCTCTCGAAATTGATGAGAAGACTAGAATATGACAAGGCCAAGAGATGGCTGGAGAGAAAATTAGATAAGGATGATCATGATGCGGACTAGAAGAAATGTTAGAGAGAAAAAGATGAACATTAGGATAGAAGGAAATGCAAGTTAGTGCGAAAAATGAAATGCATGTTAAAATCTTTCAATATTTGCCAAGGTACTAATAGGTGTTGCTTGAATCATCATTGGGCTGTAAAAAATGACACAAATGGACAACAAACACCATGGTATGAAATAGACCAAGGTGTGCAAGTTCATCCAATTGCAAGACAGACAATCGCAGACAAGGAATGTCCTAACTCATACTAGAGGCCTATTTGCCCCAATCATTTTGTCAAGACAATCCACAAACAGTAGCCAAAGAAAAAAAACATAGGTCATGAGACATTGTCGCACCTCTAAATCATTCATGGGACATCCTCGAGGTAGATAGTAACATGACCAGAAGACAAGTCAATAAAAAGATAAGACAAAATAGCCAAAAATTAACATTCATTTACTTTGTATTGCCAATGTTTGTTTGCTGAAGATTAATTGTTTGAAAGCTTGATAGGTTGATAGGTTCTGACAGTTTGACGGTGCCTAAGGTCAGGAAGGACACATCCTGAAAAGGCAAATGACACTTTGACGAGATCCAAATCCAAGAAGGACACATCTTGAAGAGGACCAAAAAGTGAAAAGAGACTGGCATTTTGACCATTTTTTTGGCAAGTTGATTGATTTTGACTAGATAATTGATTGGACTATGTTGTCTGATTTTGACCAATTTTGACATTGACATTTTGAATGACTATCTTGTGTTAAGATTTTGACTTTGTCTGACTTATTTGACTGACGTGACCATGTTGACTTACGATTCTATTTTGACAAACCTAAAGGGACTGACCTAATGTCTCGAGGATTCAAAGATGAATCTTGCCTACATAGCAAATGTACAGAGACAACATAGTTCAGAAAAATGACGAAGATTGACTGACGAGAGTGAATGGACTGACCGAATTGATAGAACTGATATTGACTTTGACTTTGTTTTTGGGATTTTGACACTTTTTTGGATGTTTTCATGTTTTCTCACATTTTTCAAACTTTTTAGGACTTTTTCAGGACTTTATATGATTTTTATGACATTTTTTAGGACTTTTTTGCAATTTTTATGACTTTTGGATGTTTTATGAAAATTGTGACAAATGCATGTGAATGATGCTAACACACATGAATCCATGGACAACCATGATTTTGCTGCTAGTCAAGCTGAATACCGATTGATAGGTGATGATGACGATGACAATGTTGTTTGATGTGGGAAGGACACATCCTGAAACAACGTGAAGATGACAACGTTGTTTGACGTGGGAAGGACACATCCCAAAACAATGTGAAGATGACAATGTTATGACAAGAGTATAAAAGTCTGTAGTAGGTCTAGGGACAAAGCCAAGGAATTTTTTGGATAATGTGCTAGGGTGCCATATTGTTGCATTTGGAATGACTTGGTGATGACTAGATGGGATGACGGAGGATTGTAGGACCATTGACAATGGAAACCAAGATGGGTGATAGGTATAAAAGGACAATGGATGGATTTGGTGAAAGATAGGAGACATGGATGGCTTACATAATAGAGATAAAGTATGATCTCCAAGGATGATGTCACATAGTGAAAAGGAGGCCATGACAATAATGACATGATACTCAATGAATGAGGTATGACCAAAAGATAAACATGTCAAAAGTCTTCCAAAGCAAGATTTGTGTTTATGCCTTAGTCTTTGTCAAAATCAAAATAGGTAGAAAAATGGATGGACGTGATAGGGCTAAGATGGATGGATGAAAATGTCATGTGAAGGGAAGGGGAGATGAGACAACTTGCCCCCAAGTGTAATGGTCCACATAGATGATTTATTCTACACATGATGCCTGTTTGCCAGGTTTTCATCATGGTACTTACCCAAAGCGTCTGTTTGCCAGGTTTTCACCGTTGGACGAAATTTTTCTCATTACTTTTTTTGATATTTTTTGATTTTTTGGTGTCACCAAGACGCCTGTTTTCCAAGTTTTCATCAAGGGACGATTTTTTTGATTTTTGATTTTTTTTGTATTTTTGCATTTTTGTCTAATAGCCTTGATGCTTTATATGACCACTGACTGTGCTGAAGCCTTTGACGATGCCAATGTAGAGACTAGTTCCATGACATGCCAATAATGACCTTTTTGAAGTAGTTGCCTTGTTAGGATGATAGCGCTTGCATACACCTGGTTGATGTCATTGTGATCCTTGTTGATACTAAGGTTGGCCTTATCTGAATACGCACATCACGATAGAGTGCCATGAGAGTCCTTATGATAGAGATTTGTTGCCAAAATGTGATGGATTTGTGAAATGGGATGTTTGGAATTTAAGGAGGATGTAGGATTATGACAGATGGTGGTCATGGACGGGTTGGTTGGATGTTTGGGTGTAGCTATTTTTATTCTCCAAACTTGAGGTAATGGATGATGGAGGTTGGATCTTTGATAGTGTTTCAAACCAACACTTCTATATGTCTTGCTTGATGGCCATTTTGAAGGGGGTGGACATGTATTGTATGTGGGAGTCCTCTTATGATGTGGCTCCACATGTTGATTGACTTTTGGATTTGGCAGCTTTTCTTTACCTGATTCTTGACTTGATCCAATTTGTTTTGGGATCCATTTGAGCTTCATTTGTCCACTTGAATTTTTGTCTGATTTGATGGCCTTTGGCATTTGATTTTGATTTTTTGATTTGTAGGACTTTTATTGGTTCCAAATGGAAGGTTTATTCATGATGGAATGATGGTTTGGGGTGTGGAGGGAAGGGGTATTGGCAACAATCTTATGATAAGGACTACTCATGATACTCATTTTGACATTTGTATTAGATAAAGTTGCCCCCAATATCAAGGAGGGACCACTAACATCTTTTGATTTTCTGACTAATGAATAGCCAAGACCTTGATGTCTGTAATGTTCTTGAACTTGTACAGGTTCCAGAATTCCTTGCTCGTGTAGGCCTAATCCTTTTCCCTGATAATGCATGTTCTAAAAAATTTTGTTGGTGATGGGATACTTGTTACTTTGGAAGCAAGATGCTAACCCATCATTATTGGGGAAATTAATGCGTGAAATCTTCTCCTCTATAAGAAAACCTACTCTGAAAAAGATAGATGATCCTAATTGATAGGATGTTGTATTTTCACTCACATGTTGGACAGATTTGTGATTAATATCTTCAGTCTGATTTGGTGACATGTCGAACTCCTATGATTTTGTTGGTGCTTCCAAGTCTATGTCAAAACTGTCTTCATGGTCATTGTCATAAAGCCCACTAAATTCAGGTATAGCTTGATCATTTGCAAATATGTCCATGCTAGAAGACTCTTGTTCTAGTGGTAGATCATCTATGTGTCCCATGGAGGCAAGTGTCTTACTTTTGGGAGTATCAATACTTGAATTTTGAATGGAATCGTCTTCAAGTGTTTCATTGTGAATGGCATAGAGGTCAAGGAGTGGATCATTTTGGACTGCTTGATCAAAGATAGTGTCTTGATCAAAGATGGGTGCACTTTGAATGTCATGATTGGAAATAGGGTCTTGACCGAGGATAGGTTCCTCCTGAATGACATGGTTTTGGATGGACTCTTGAGCGAGGATAGGTGTATTTGGTGTTCCATGATTGTCCAGGAGGACTTCTTGAATGGACATAAAGATGGAGTCATGGAATGGACTACTTTGATCTTGACATGACGATGATGTTATAATGTTATGCTTTGGACTTGCCTCTTGACATGTATCCTCAAGTGTATGCAAGGAGATGGGACTTTGGAGACCATGACTAGATATGTTCTCATGACAAGATGGATTGTCTTTGAATGAATTGGTGCATGACAGATTAGGATATGACATGGAGTTTTGGACTTGGTTGAGGGATGATGGGCCAGAATAGGACATGACCGCCTGACAAGGATATGATGTGGATGGAGGACTAGGATATGACATGGTTGGAGGACTAGTATATGATGTGAATGGAGAACTAGGATATGATGAAGGACTAGGATATGACATGAATGGAAGACTAGGATATGACATGGATGGAGGACTAGTATATGATGAAGGACTAGGATATGACATGAATGGAAGACTAGGATATGACATGGGTGAAGGACTAGAATATGACTTGAAGGCTTGGACTAGATTGATGGATGGATGATTTCCCTTGTCAAAGTTAGGGTGGGTATGACTATTGGAAGTTTGTTGTGACTTAGTGCCATGGATGGTGTTAGGGGATCCTTGATAGTAGATGGATAGAGGACTAGGACTTGTGGGTTGTTGGTAGGAGCTATAGATGGATGGAGGACTAGAGGTTGAGGTGTATTTGGACTTGCATTGGAGCTATAGCATTTTGAAGTCCCTAGCAAGTTGTGCTTGATCCTTACTATTGAATTGGCATTCAATTTGACTAGCAAGCATGCCATAGTGACTTGAAGACATGATGGTGGATGGAATGAGACTAAGACTATGCAAAGTAACAATGAAAAGTGATAAAAGGGGATGCCTTATGTCGAATGATCTTTAGAAAAAGGTTTTCTAACCACTCAAAGTCTGGCCAAATGTCTTGATTTGGATTGTCAAAGGACTGATTCATAGGACAAGATGATAAAATGACAAGGTGAGACTTCCACACTAGACTTATGAGTTGGAAATAGCTCACCAAAAGGACAATGACTTAGGATCGATTTGTTTTGACTTGGTCCGATGACAATGTATTTTTGAGACAATGGTTTGACAAAGGAAGGAAAGTTTGCCTATCCCAAAGGTGTAAATTTGAGGACTTAAGACTTTTCCTATGTTGATGATGATGACCGATTGCAAGCTAGATGAAGACTAAAATGTAAAGATGGATGACTTGGACAAGTGCTTTACTGGTTTTAGACAGAGACTTCTGGGAAGAGATGCCAGTAAAATTGGGTTGCAAAAGTTTGGCCTCTAGTTTTTGACAGAATTAATGTTTTCCCAATTGACAGGAAAATGTGTCGTTTAAGGTCTCATATGCGTTGCAGTCTTAGATGCGTCACTCCAAGAAGTGAATGCATTGTAGGATTTTGATGTGTTCTACGGATTAGCAAATGTGTTGTTTCTGATTGCAAATGCAGTGCGGTATGACGAATGCATTGTTTGATGAGGCCAATGCGTGACAGATAGCCAATTGTAGTTCTAGAAGTTTCAAATGTGACAGAGTTTGGCAATTGCGTTTTGATGTTTATCAAATGCAGCTCAAGTTACTAAATGCGGTTGACTGATGGCAAATGTGGTTTTGTATAGTTAAAATGCAGTTTAACAGAGCGAATGCAACTCAGTAGTTGGCTATTGCGGTGCATCAAGTCGAATTCGGCTCAGAAGTTGTCAATTGCAGTGCAGCAGAGCAATTGCATCACAATATTTTATTTTTGGAAAAAGAAGAAAAAAAAAAACCGAACACAGTTTGCAATTTTGACAAGTTTTTTGACCAAGATTTTGATTTTTAGCTTGTTGAAGTTTGTTTGAAAATAGATGGCAAACATAGAAATTAAAATATTAAGTGTATGTTCAAGCAGACTCACTCTTAATAGTCAAAAGGGTCATCGTAACAATCACAACCCACATTTTAAAATCACATCGACTCACACAGTCATGTCACCCCCTAGAGGGCGCCCGTGTTTTTTTCTTTTCCAGGTGCGTAATCAAGGTAACGGAAGTGGATACCAAATCCCATAAGTAAACAGTCTATGGTGATTATATGGTGAGTGTCTTGGGGGGAGATTCTTCCCTCCCCTTGCACTATGATTGAGACAATGTCTAGATACCGACACGGTTGGCTACTACACTATGGTTCTTAGTAAGTCTTTTCGTTCAATGTGACAATAGATACGCTCCCTCAAGAGACCTCCCAACCTTTAGAACAAATGCTTTGGGGATGGTTATCCTGTCTACTACTATCAAGTTAGATTTTCATCAACAACTCGCTTTTGATTAGAGTGGGTTGGAAACCTTGGCTTTAGGTGTTCCCACTTAGGTCATTCCTCTTGGATGAGTACTTTTTCCCACAAGAGCAGGCCTTCTAAGGGTTGTAAGGAAACATAAAATGCATAAGTATAAAAATGGATAGGTCTGGCTTTTTGATCACCCAGTAAAGGGGAGAGCATATGGCTATTATCCAATCAAACACAAAAAGCAAGTTTGTTCAATTTTAAACCCAAATAAACATTGTCTGTTCTAGGTGAAGATATTGCTTCACAAGATCATGATGTTCATTGTTAACCAAAAAGAAGAGTGTGGTGACTACCCTAGGATTGATAAATTCCCATTAAATTAGATTTCTATCCTAGGATCGATAAATTCCAATTAATGTGTCTATCCTAGGGTTGGTTCTTTTTAATCCAAAAAAACAAATAAAAAAATAAAAACTAATCAATTTATGGCCGCGGATGCATTGGATCTAGATTACAAATCTAAAAAAAAAATTGAGGTTTTACCGGTCATTTGCAGCTCGGCAGATGCGATTCGGCAGGTAGTTGCAGTTCGGCAGTTGTGGCTCGCGTAGGCTAGCTCATCAGATGTGGCGCAGGATGTCGTTTACGGTTTTGGTTCTAGGAAATGTGTGGCATGGTGGCGAATGTGTCGTTTGCATGCACAGATGCGGCTTGATAGAGCAGTTGCATTGTGTGAGGCTATGTTTGCAGCTTTCCATGCATCTGTTCCTGCAAAAAAAAATCCCGAAGCCGTACGAAACCTGCAAATGTGTGTTAGAATGTTGGGTTCACCAATGTAATGATCTAAAATATTAAATCCTGCAAAACAGATCTTAGTTAAAATATGCATGCAATATAAATGATCATTCAATGGAATACAAAGGAGAATATGAAAGAAAATGGAATGAGACTAGAACAATCTCACCCATTTCTCTCCTCCATGACTACTTCCATTGTACCTCCTCAAGCTTGCTATTATAATAAATGGATGCCCTCAGATTTGAGAGAAAATTCTATATGTCTAGCCTTAGCAAAATGCCTTTGAAGGATTTAATAAAATAAACTATGCAAACTAGAAAGTTAATTCTATTATGCAAATAATTAATATGTGCCTATGTGTGATAATGAAAGATGATAGTGAGTTTATAAAAATGCTAAGAAATAATAATGATTCATCCATCCCGAAAATGAGATCAAGATTTTCATTTTATAGAAAATGCAATGTAATACCCCTCCGTTTTGCTTCTTGTTTCATGTTGTTTTATGCTTTGCTTGGATTGCAGCTACTTTGATACTGGACACACTCTTATTATGATGTTTTGATCGCTACTCTTGAGCGACAAATATTATTGTGTGATGTGATTATCTGATTTTATTTCACATGCTTTGATGAATTAATGATGTCAGTAGAATTATCATGTGATTATTTATGTGAATATTGTTTATGACGTTAGTGTCAGTATTTGATGAGTGTATTGGTGAAGAAGACGGGTCCGCATCACTCGCTTGCGAGCACCCTGCGAATCCGAGATTTCTTCTTCACGGTGTGAATTATATGCTGGATATATTATATTGTTTACTTGATTTCAGGTTACAGGTACATGACATCGACTCCACCTGGTTTCACAGGTTTGAGAGTGTCGATCCAACGGTTAAGTTGAATGGGAGATAGTAGCTTGGTAACATGTGTCAGGTCTACACCCTAGCCTTAGTGTGTCGTCAGTTCTAAGTATTGAGTCATGTTGTCTCTTATTTGATGTTAAATAATGTTTTGAAAAGTGTTGTCTTATTAAATAGTTCTTTTAGAAACTGCATTGGCTGGAAGAAATGTTTATTTTTATAGTATATTAATGTTATGCTTATTGGTTATTTTTAAAATGATTATTGAAATTAAAGTTAAATTATTTAATTTATTAAATTTAAATCTCAAGGGATTAAATTTAATTATTAAATAATTGTAGGTAAGTTAATTAAAGTGAAATTATTTAATTTATTAAATTTAAATCTCAAGGGATTAAATTTAATTATTAAATAATTGTAGGTAAGTTAATTAAAGTTAAATTATTTAATTTATTAAATTTAAATCTCAAGGGATTGGATTTAGTTATTTAAATAATTTATTAATAATCATGTAAGTATATTTGATTGTTAAATTAAATTAAATCAAAAAGGGAATTATGTGAAATTGAAATTTTTTCTTTGAAGTCAAATTAGGGTCTTCCAAAGAGGAGAAATGAAATTAACTTTTAAATTCAATTTCTTGTATTGAATGTGAATTAGGGTTGCATTAGGTTATTTTGGAATTTTGAGGAAATGATGTTTTATAAGATTAGGGCAGAAAAATTTGGGGATTCTTCTTCCTTCCTTTTTTCACAGGTATGAGATTTTTGGAGAGGGTTTGCACATGAAAGTTTTGAGAATTATTTTATGTTTGGAGATTTAAATTGAAATGAGAGAAAATTATGTGAAGAAGGTGGAGCTATTGGATCAAAGCTTGCTGGAAATTCTTTTCATTGTGGAAAAAGAATTGTGAGGAGCTCAAAGGAAACTCTGCATCAAGAATTTTGGCTATTTCCTATGGCTGCAAATAACCAAGTTTTCTTTTATTTCTTGCTTTATTGTTCCTAGTTTAATCTATTTTCTAAATGATAAGAAATTGCAAATGGGTGATTTTTCTTGAAACCCTAGGTTAAACTTCAACATTTTGGTATTCAGATTTGTTTTTCAAAATACAAACCCTTTTAGAAAATTTTGTTGAAAAACTCAAAATCAATGTATTACTTTTCCTTTATTTATATTATTTGAAAACATGATGGATGTCTTCTTTTAATATTTTTGGTCTTTAAAATCTCTTGAGCATGAGATGTCTATTGTTGTAAATTTTATTACTCATTTAAATTTATTTCTTCAATTTCACCAGTAAATGTAATTCTGGAAAAAAATTATATGTATGTAAATATACATTACATATATCATATTTTAGATATGATATATATAATCTACATTTACATATATATAGATTTTTTTTATTTTATTTGTTGTAATTTATGTTTTGTCGCTGGTATGGCAAATGTACGAAAATTCGTACCGCGTACGAAATTTTCTTGGAAAATTTTATTGGAGGAAAAAATGTCATGTGTGGGGGGTTCGGCCCCCCACTGTTTTGTTTGTTGTTTTATGTGGGTACGCAATACCCACTGGGTAGTGCGCCCACCGCATGGGGGGACACACTGTCTAGTGAGGACTGCGGCCCCCTTCCCTTTGTTTGCCAGCCACTGTACATAGAGTACAGTCGACACAGGCATTGCCAAGTCTGCGGACTGTCTGCAGGTACCAGCGATACCGTCCGTCGGACGAGGTACCATCCGGACCCGTGTATATTATTTTTTTTAAAAAAAATTTTGGTGATTTTAAATTCATTTTTAAATTTTTGTTTTTTTTATTTTTATTTTTGTTTATTTAAATTCGTTTTAATTTTTTATTTTATTTTTATTTTGATTGGATTTAGTTTATATATATAGTATTTAACTAAATATATATTATATGTATTTTTATATTATATATGAATATATATAATATTTAATATATATATATAGAATGTAATTTAATATTATATATATTGTTTATGTAATTTTATTTAAAGTTTTTCTTGTATAATCGATTTATTGGATCAAGAAAAATATTGATTTTAATAGTGCATATTAATATGAGGTGTATTTCTTTGTAAAGGTGTGTATTTTATACTTTGTTAAACATAGGAACATTCAACAACTTAGACAATTAATTATAGTCAAATTTATTATTGCTCATGATTCGATTTAGTTGTAGAGATTACGTATTTAGTAAAAAAAATTGATTGATTAATGTAAAGTCTTGAATGAATTATTTTACCTTGCTACGAAAAGCATTAGATAGGAACATGGTTTTAAGATAACCCAATATAGAACTTTTCATTGTCAATGCATGAGTTCATTTATGTATCCTTTAATGAGTATGTTGTGAATGAGTGTTGAGTAGTTGGGTTGTAAAGTCTTCCAGAAAAACATGGGTCATTCCCTTGTTAAAACTATTGTTTTGATTTCCCTTGGGTAGTGTTACAAGTATCTAGTGTCCTCCTAGTGTTGGAGTGGATTTCTTTGTGGTTGCCTCCTAGGATAGGAGAAAGAATGTTGGTTCAGTTCTGTAACACTTGAGTAACCCTTGGAGTTAGATTGTGTAGTGTGTTATCCAATTAGAAGAGTGGCTTTTGTTAGGGGTCGGAGCCCAAAGAGGTAAACCGGGTAACCTTCAAAAGTGATTTTAACAACTGAGAACTAAAGTAAATGTACTTAGAGGACTAGGATGTAGTTCACATTAACCAAGATAAATTAACCTCACTCATAGACACAAGGGTTTGTTTAGACTTGGGGTGAGTGAAAGAAGGCCTGGAATGGCAAGATCACTATCTTGTCCTTATGAGGGGTAGTTGATTTCGCTTAAGTTAGTATGAGTGTCGGGATTCGGTTGAGGCCACCAGGATTTCTAGAGCCTATGAAGAATGCCCTAAGGATATCTCATGACAAACCTTGCGAGGACACTCTGTCTAGGATAACACTGTGTTATGTTGTGCGTATGGTTTCTTTAGCACACTTGATTATATTATGTCTGGAAGCAATGTAACCATGATTAGAGTCAAACTTATTTTGTGCATATGAGTGGTTGAGTCAGCTTGTACCAGTATGAGTCTACCTTTGGTTTGAGGTAGTAGGTTTCTCGTCCATGTTACCTTGTTACTATCTCCTAGCATGGGGGGTGGGCCTACAAGTACCACTTGGTTGGGTGGAACATGCACCAAAACTGTTGGGTCCCCTTGATCTTTAGTACTTGGTGGTGAGACTTCTTGATGGACATCTCGCATTTCTTACTTTTAATTCTTGTACTTTGTATCTCATATTGTAATGATATTGATTTACCCCTCTTGTGTTATGAGGTGGACCTTGTAATGATCATACTTATGTATTTTGACTCATTCTGGGAATGAGGATTGTAATAGATGTATGTAATAGATTTTTGTAATGAATGTTTCATTTTTATCTCGTATCTTTTTATGTTATTGAATGTTATTACTTGAGTTATTTACTTTCAATGTATTTTAGATGTTGTATGTTAATGGGGATTTATGTAATCTCAGTTATGTAACCCTAGGGGATGTTGTCAATTATATTTGAACATGTGAGTTAATTCACTTCTTTTAAAAAAAAAAATAGTACGCTTGTTTAGTGAATTGAAACTTCCTCTACGGTTGCGTGGCGGGGCATTACATGCAATCTTGAATGGATGGACAAGATGAGAGATTTGAAGAATGCCCTAGAATCAAAGGTCAAGATTCAATAAGGCAAATCTCATTTAGGGTTAGGGAAAAATACCCATATGTGTGAATAAGATTTAATTAAATGAATTAAATCAAGACTGAATGTGACAGTTGAGATGAAATTAGTAAAAATCAGAAGACATGAGGATGGGATTTTAGAAAATCAGTAATTTTAGAAATTACTTGATTTGTAGAAGAATATTTCCCTTTTGAATTAAATTAATTCAAAATATGGATTTTGTGAGATAAGAATTAATTGATTTTTGAAATTAATTACTAAATGAAGAATCAGTTAAGTAATTGTTGTAGTCTACAAATAGAGTTTCCTTTCTTTCCTTATAATAGTCCAATGTCATTTTTTAGAAATTATAAATCATTCAAGATTTAGTCCATCATTTTACTTATTTGATTAGAATAATATATTGCACATTTATTCAAATGACTATCTCATGGTAAGATTTTGGTTTAACAACCCTATCACTATTTGCTAAACTGAAATAACTTTTCAGATTTACTAAGCAACTTCTTACCCACAATATATTATTTACCTAGATTAAAAACCCTATAAGTCGAGTTTCCAAAACTCGTTGGTTTCTTTGATGAATCCATCCACTAGATCATTATGTTAATTATACTAAACAAAGACAGATCAAATTGGTCTTAAATTTTACCATTTTCCTTATAGAATCTTAAGTGGTTTACATGTCCTACCAAAGATTATCTCAGGTCTTTATTTCCTGACATACTAAACATTACCCTACTACATTTTGTGCAACTTCTTACTCTATTTTCTTTCAGATGATAGTGGATCCTTATCCGATAGTTCCTTTTTTCAATCCGATGTCCTAACCCTGGCATTATTATCCTCATTCCATTCGTGAATATTCCAAATTTTGGACACATAGGTTCTTTTATATCCAACAATAGTCTATCCTTCGACTAAGTGATAACCTATTTGATCTTATGCCATTATTAACCTTCATGTAAATAGTTATGAGTTTAATGAATACAATTCTCATTTATCTCAAGACATTCATACCGTAGATTTTCTTTTTATTCTTAGATCATTTTCATAGATTCAATTTATCTTTTATTTCAATCCAATTTTCTTGATTTAATCTGGTACTAATTTTGAGTATTAATCCTCTTTCTATAACATTGATCTCTAGATAATAAAAATTTAACTGCATATCCAATCAACAAGAATAAACATTCAACTCCTTGATTCCTTAATTATAAAGGTGAGTCTCAATTAAATATTCAATTCTGAGCACAAGTAACAATTTAGATGTTCTTCTCTGTAAAATCTTCAGCATTTCTTGCTAAGTGAAAATTTCTATAATGTTCTGTCACGACAATAGATGCTTTCTTTTTAAAGTGTTTCCCTTTTTATAAATGCTACTTAGAGTAAAGTCTTGCAAATAATACAAATTTATTTAACTTACCATGCATCCCTCCTATGCTTCTATCCTTATAGAGTCTCATTAATTCCAATGACATTCAATCGCATGGGAAAATCTTTAAACCCAATATTCCCTTCCAATTCTTAGGATGAAATCCTTAATTGTTAACTAGTCCAATGGTTTATAGATTTCTCCACTTATATGGCTATAGTCAAGATCCAATATACAACTCAGTCAAGCTTAATTCCTACTTATAGGTGTTAAGGATTAATTCCTATACGTAATCCAACTTAATAGGTTTAAGTCTCATCTTAAGGTATCCCTCTTTATTGAATGGACTTCTTGTCACAATTAGGTTATCTTTAACCCAAGGTTTCGTTCAAGATTATGTAGTAATTAAGTGATCTAATGATTCTCATTATTAGATTCCGGTCAGGGTCATATAACATAACATCTTACTTTATTATACACCTATCTTAATGGTTTAGATAACCAAACTTTTATCGTCCGTAGGTTTCTAGCATAGAAAACTTTCGTGTCAAACTATTTCATGACATGAATATATTTCATATCCAATAATGTCATTATTGAAATTATGTATATAAAATATATAGAAGTATTGAGACACTTTCCTCCGGTCATGAGTCTCTTAGATCTTTTCTTGTCAATCCCAGAAATGATCATCTTCCCTATCATAATCAAGTTATCTGCCTATCCTTTTCTAAGGCATTGATAATAATATTCTTTAATCTATAGATCAGTTAATCATAAGGTATAAAGATCATAGTCCTTAACCTTCCCATGTATCATTTTCTCCTTGTGGTCATAAAATGTATGACTTAATTGTCCTTACGACTTGCAAAGAATTCATAACCGAATTTAGTTGGGTGGGGTACTTAACTTGAGTCAATCCACTCTCTTCCTTTCTACCCCTTAATGCTTCTGCAACTTACGTTCCTCTTACGTTGAACTTTTTAGTAATTTTACTTGCTTCTTGGAAAGGTTTTGTCATCCTTTCTTGTTGACCTTTCATTTCCTATCCTCACCTCATGGCATACCTTATATACACTTTTCTCAAAGTTAGATTTTTCATTGTTTTTTTTTTCTCTCATAGATTCAACATATTGAATTATTCAGTAGGATATCCAATGAATATTCAACAACCAATACATTGTATCTTCTTTCTAATATTCTTATTAATGGAGGAGTATCCATACTTACTATCCTTTTTGTTGATGTTCTTCTTAACTCAAGTGTTGCTTTCCTTACAACTTCCAATGTCCTGAATATAGAGCCATGTTGCATTTCTATTCCCTTTTGGAACCATTATTCATAGGTTGTTAATTTCCAAGACTTCAATAACCTCATAAATTGTTTCTTCTGACCATTCTGTCCTTTTCTCAATTCCTCGATACTATCTCTTTTCTAACAATATCTTTATCTTAACACAAACGTTCTAGTCATGAATTCCCCAATCCTTGAGGATACTTCCTTCATTCATATCCTACTTTGAACATTCTAATATATTCAGACTTGCATATTTAGATTCATAGTGATTACACTAATTCGAATGTTCCTGACTCTCTCAAAATTGTAGGTTGCTACAATTCAATTTTTATCACATTCCTACTCATTCTCTTTTGCTTAGAGTCATGTATGTACAGGTTATTCTTCCTAACCTTCCTACATAACCTAATTGCATAATCATCTACAATCCTAGGCTTCATCAAAAGTTGATTGTTTAGGAATTCTGATTCCAGGGATGATTCTTTAACTAACCCCAATTACCAAATTTATTAATACTCCTTCCTTTTTACTTCCTTAAGTTCTCTTCTCTTGCTGTTCTAGCACAAGAACTTTTAAACCTTTATCTTCTCATAAGGTTTACACATTATTACATAATGAGCTCATAGGTTGTAGTGCAGAACCTGGTCGCTATGATACCAAATGTAAAGTACATAAATTTTAAATTTCAAACTTTGACAATACTTCAAATAAGATCCATTATATTCAAAATAAATTCATAATTCCATTCATGTAGACATCAAAGAACTAGTCAATTACACAACAATGACATAAAAGTCGATAAGATAATTTCATAACAATTCAGTCTAAATCATACAAGTGTCGAAGTTCACAATTCTAGTTATAAATACAATGAATGATAATATATCCATTTTACAATTTGAGACTTAGGCATTCAGTCACTGTAAGCTCATCATTACATATATCATAAAATAATAAAGCATAAAAGAAGATGCAGTCTGTTGATCTTCCATCCAAAAGCAAATCTTCAATAAGAAGATGAGAACAAGAATTAGGTGCTTTTTCTACCCATCCTCGAAGCTTACACTTCCCCGAAATTTCTTAGTCAATCAAGAAATACCTGACCCTGCACGAATCGCTTAGCAAAAAGTAGTCTACGAGTAGGATGGACTTTGGTGCATGCCTAGTACTACTAGTAAACCACAAGAATTTTCATTTTTGTAATCCATTTAAGAAATAAGCAAGTTCGGTACTAGGATATAGTGGAGAGTTCAATAATCCATCTATTTCAATGGTACAAAAATTACTTGGCCAAGTAAAATTTCATGTACGACAATAAAATCAGTTTTGGAAAAGCAAAACTACACTCTCTATTTACCCATATTCGGCACCCGTCCTGGAAGGTAACTTTCCCAAAAACAAAACATGCATAATTATCTATCATTCATGCATGGTCTAAGCAATCAAATACAGTCTTTTGCAATCTTTAAAAAAAAAACCATAAAACTAGAAACTTCGTTCTAACACAAAACAGTATAAAAATGAGCTTCTTTTCATTGTTCAAATCCATAAAATTCATTAAGTCAATATTTAAATTGAGTAATTAAATAATCAATAAAAGTTAATGAAGGTGTAACTCTAGTATGCTAATTAAATACATATAAAAACATAAACTAAAAGAGTACACATTCATTCGTTTATGCTCTTGTTAATTTAATGTTGTTTCAAAATCATTTTGGAGGTTTTCAAATAAATCAAATTTAAAGTTTAAACGTTTTATTTTCAGTTTACTATATATTCTCAGAAATTAATAATAATCGTTCATCAAATTTAATAATAACTAATTTAATTGTTTTAGTTTTGACAGTTTTGATAAAACGTAAAAATTTCAAGTTAAATCAACCTCCGTTCAAAATAGTGTTAAAATTTGAAGTTTAATTCTATCATTTATTTTTTTAGTCAAGAAAACATTATTTTCTATCAGAAAAATTAATTCATTTTCTATTCAAAATCATTTTAATTTCCAAATTAATAAAGATCGTTCTAGATTTTAATAGATTTCCTAAATTTATCTCATTGTTTTAATTTATGATTTCTATTAGAAATTCTTAAATTCTCAACACAAATAATCCATTTTCTATTAAAAATGTTTTTCAATCTAAATCTAAAATTTGTTTTTATATTTTGAACTCGTTCAATGGAGTTTCGTTTTCCTCGTGATTCACAGTTTGATACATGTTCAAGAATTTACACAAAATCTGAAGAAACATAAATACTTTTTATTAGAAATCAAAATAAGAAATTTATCCATTCTAATTTATTTCACTGTATTCATGATTCTTGTTTATTAATTTCAAATATGAATCCTACTTGGTAATTTTGGAAATGAATTGTGAATCTCCTTTGATAAATTCTAAAGCTTCTCAGTTTCTCTGTGAATCCTCTTTTTGTATTCCCACACTTCTCTCTACTAATTTTATTTCTTATCTCTTGTTGGACACTCTCCTCTCCTTTCCTTTCCTTTCCTTGTCTTCTTGTGGCTTATCTTCCACTGCGCCCTCTCTCACTTCCTGTTGCGCATGAGAATGGAGAATTATCTTTGTTGTTTCTGCCTTCTCCCTGTGCATGCTATCCTTATTTATGTTGTTGCTTAAGATGCCTGGCCGCGCCTATCACCTAGATTTTTCCATGCGCATGTGTGAAGGGGAATTCCCTGGCTGCATGGGTAATGGGAACTGCGTAGGATCCCATTCCTTTCCCGTGCCTCTTCTCCACCCTCTCCCAATGTGTGGGTTCATAAACCCTCTCCAGCGTTGGCTACGTGGCATGCAAGGGAGTTTCCTTTTCCTGCGTATGTGAGTGGGTGAAAACAAAAACAAACTCTCCCTTGGCCACCTAGCCTTTGCTTGCTCCCACATGTGCTTGAGGGAAGAGGTTTCTGTTGCCTTCTCCCTTCTGGCCATGCCTGGGAAATATGAAGAACAAAATATTGTTTTCTTATTTCTAAAAACTCTCCCTCTTCTCTATTTTTTTTTTTTTTTGGTGTATGAGGAGAACCAGATTCCTTTTACCATATCACAATATTTTCACTCTCAATTTCCAATTTTTTTGTGTCTCTTGCAATTTCGGATTTCTCTCTATGTCCAATTTTGAATTTTTTTCTCTGTATTTGATTCCTTTCTCATGCATTCATCTCCACAAGAACTGAGATCCACCATTTACTCATTGATCTTTAGTTTAAAATTCCAACTCTCAGTTCTAATTTATTGATTGCTTCTTCTTTTGAAGATATTTTTCTTTGTTATGTTTAACTGAAGATCAAATTTTGAATGCAAAACCAATTTTGAATTTGAATGGATGTTTGTTTTCTAATTCTTTTCAATTTTTCCAATTTAATATTTTAATTCAATTTCTAAATTTAAAAATACATTTGTTTCATAATTTCAATTTAAAAAGCATTTAATTTCAAAAACACTTTATTTAATTATATTTTAATCAAATTTCGAAATTCAATCTATTGCATTTAAATTTTGAAATTTCAAACTTATTATTTCCAAATAAGCATAAAATATTTAAACAAGCAATCCATAATTTAATTTAAGTTAAATTTCATCAAATTCAACAAAATCATCATTTAAATCACATGCATATTAAATAATTTTTGAGAATCACTTTAAAACTAAATTTTCAATTCGCAAGCATGATCTACGCATAATACATTAAAATATTCATCTATGTGAGTGTGTGAGATACCATCTATTTGTAAACTTTAATCGGCTAAAAAACTCTACCTGATTGTTGTTCTCGCCTTCCATCTCGTCCAGTTGTTCCTGCACTCACTTGCACTCAATTTATCATCAGTAATGACAAACCGCGAATAAACTTAAATACAATTCAAATCATAATGATTTCATTTCTATCTAAGTTTCATTTCGATTTCAGTTTCAATTTAGCTATCATTAAATAATCATTTAATTTCTATCTAAATCTCGACATAATAATTTTGTCTGCATTAAATCAATCAACGAAAAATCCATACGTGACAAGACCTCATTG
Organism: Sequoiadendron giganteum; assembly: GCA_007115665.2. Lineage (NCBI taxonomy): Eukaryota > Viridiplantae > Streptophyta > Pinopsida > Cupressales > Cupressaceae > Sequoiadendron > Sequoiadendron giganteum. The sequence goes on along the minus strand of CM021109.1, from coordinate 280,277,478 downwards.
ACTCTGACCGAATTTCAATTAGATGTGTTAATGATTAAGGAAATAATTTTGTTGCCCCTCCTAACCAAAACCTGCAAATATTTACCAATCCTATACCAAATCATAACATTTCATTTGTCAAAGTTGATGAACTAAAAACAATTATGTGATGAATGTTGACACAGATGATGACAACATAGATAATGATAAACATGATCTTATGGATACTATTGAAAAAAATCCAATTGATGGTTTGGTTGCATTGATCAAAACTCAACATTATAAGGGAAAAACTAAAAAGCCTCTTGAAATTTCTTTCTCATCTAAAGACATAATTTGAAATGCACCTAATGGTCCTCTTTAAATAGCTGATCGAATCAATGACAAGCCCACTAATGGGATATTAATTGATCCTGCCTATGGAGAGAATACGATCACTTAGGAATTCTTACTTGTGCATGAACTCTATCAAGAAAAATATGATAAACCGAAAGCATGAATAAAGATGCATAATGGTTTAACTTTCCATATGATGGGATCGATCACCCTTACTTTACAAATAGGACCAAAAAAATTATAAGTCTCATTCTCCATCATCTCGATGTTGGAAAAATTTTGTGTGAAGCTTGGTTACCCATGGCTATTCTCCATGGAAGTTGTCCCATCGTTCGTGCATAAATTCTTAGAGTTTCCCCTTTATAATGAAATCTTTACAGTGCACCATAGTGGCTTTAATCCTTTGTCTTCCTGAGGAAACTTTTCATTAGATTTCTTTTGGCCCGAGCCTATGTAGCCTATTAAACCTCATGAGGACTTATTTTTCAAATACTATACAAATTTTAAGGTGAAATGAATAGAAAAAATATTCCTAAAAAACATCACTCAACCTATGATTGAACCTAAAGTCATTCCAAACAACCAAGACCTAAGACAAATCCTTTGCCTATTTTCTAAAAGTGACCAAGAGATAACGAAAAAAATCCTATCATGCCACCTAAGATAAAACAATTTTACAAAGCTAAAGATAAAGTGGTAAAACAACCTCCTATGGTTCCTTTTGTTCCCCCCCCTAGGGAATAAAATAAACCCATGGTTGATAAACCCACTCCTACACAAAAACAACTTGAAAATCAAACAAAAAGCAAAAAAAATGATAGAGAGCATAGGTGTAGATTTCATGCTCTTGTTCAAAATTTAAATGAAGAAAATCAAAATCAAAATCAAAATCCAAACTTGAATGAAGCAATACATGAAGAGCCTCCCCTTTCGCTACAACAACAAGGTCCTATCCTGCAATTGGAGTTAAAGCCTTCTTTAGATATTATTATTTGACCTCCTATTGTGATTAACTTAGATGATGATGATGAAGTTGCTAAAATTGATAAAGAAGTGCATAATGAATTGAATACATTTTTTCCCCTTCTATGATTTTAAACAATAATTCTCCTAGGTAGAGTGTTGAACTTGGTGATGACCCTAGTTCAGCTCTTGCTATTGTCCCTTTGGATAGTTGTCCACCTTTTATATACGATGAACATGATTGGGATGCAGATGACCTACTCATAGGTTGACTCACATGTGCCTTACTAGTCTCTTGTACTATTTTATTTTTCATGTTTTGTGTCTGATTGTATGTGTGTAATATGATCCCCCATGCTATTTTGTTTGATGTCTCCACTCTTTGTGACATCCTCTATTTGTATCTAAATTATTCTCTATTTTGTATTTTTCTTGTGTTTTCCTTTTGTGGATGATGCAATGCATCGACACATACATGTATCTTCCATTTTGGCCCAAAATATTTTCCTTTATCTTATTCATTTGTCTTGTGTTTTCCTTCTACGGATGACACAAGGTGTTGAGACATTCATGTGTCTTCCATGTTGACCCAAAAGATTTTCCTTTATCTTTTTTATTTTTCTTGTGTTTTCCTTTTGGGGATGATGCAAGGCATCAAGAAATTCATGTCTCTTCCATGTTAACCCAAAAGGTTTTTCTTTGTTTTCACTCTCTTTGTGTCATTCTTCTTCTTCCATGAGTGTTTGGGTAATGATGATAGTTTTGAGCTCTCTTAACAACATTGTAGCAAGAACATACTAACCCCAAATCCATGGATCCTAATAGAGCTTTCAAATTTTACAAATTTTTACTGGTTCCATCAAATTTTTTTTGTCAAATTGTTAACCTTCTACTTAATGGTCATATGTAGGGTTCTTGGTTTTCCCACCCTTGTTTAAATTTTTCATCTATCAAATCCTTTATGTTTTTTTTTCATGTTGACCCACTATATCAGGTCACTAGTCATCTTAGTTATGACTTATGGCATCACTCCCATTGTCTTACCGACCTCATTGCCTAGGCCTACCGATCATCGAGTGTATAATGGTTTTAATTTTTTAAAATGGTCGGCCCAAAATATTTTGTTTTAAAGACTTATGTTTCAAGTCTTTAATTTCTTAAGGGGTTGTCGCCCGCCACTTGGCTAGGTCGTGTGGTGTGAAAGATTGTACCATGTGTCTTTCATATTGTGTGGGACCCATTTCCCATTAGTAGCTTGATCTCTTGTGGTAGAGGATTGGCAGTCGTGATGCACCGATGGGACTTGATCTGAGCCATAGCATGCACACTGCACAAGATATTTAATGACTTCACCTAATTCCTTGTGCGACCTACACGATGGTGCCACATGGACTCATCTGGTGGCACAAGGAGGCTTGATGAGGCCCACGGGTAGTACACAGGTTTTCCGATGGGGAGAAAGATCATTAGCCAATGCGCCTGCCATGTGATGACAAGGATTTTTCAAAGTGTTTTGACATAATTTGAGTCATTCAACAAGCCAGCACGTTGACGTATCGACAACCAAATTTCAAAATTCATAATTAGCCATGTGATGGTTGTTTGATCTCTATGGGCGATGGGCATTAATGGCACAGGCTCTTCAGAGGATATGAGCTTGATCTTCATGCATGTGAAGGGCTATTTCCTAGCAATATTAATGGATAGTACAATGATTTCCATGTACTTTGGAATTAATGGTGGTGATGCCAACTCCAATGAATAATCACTTGTTTTTTTGTGCTTCAATTGGAGCATTGATGATCGTTGCATCAATCTTCTCAATAAATATAGATAATATTTATTTCATTGTCACCATGGCAATTAAGTTTTTAGAGTGTGCTTGTTTCAAGTGGTTACTTTTGTGGAGGTCTAAGTATTGAAGCAAGATGAGCAAGTCTACTGCTTCTCCATCAAATGTGTGTAGCTTAGTGAGGAAAAGTGCTCGCAAATTAGGTGGAAATTATCCATCAGATGATTTAAATAGTCTTCAAGGCTCTCTCAGCCTAAAGATGGAAAGAATGAAGCCCGCTCCTGGGATCATCAGGTGTAGCTCTTGGCTCAAAAGCTAAGCTGCAAGAGAAAAGGTGGCGACATCATATAAAAGTGGTATTTTGTAAAACGTGAAAGGAATTTGAGGGTCAGGCTGAGATATGGTTGTGGTTCTCTAGTTTGAAAGAACTCACCCATTGATATCTCTATCAATTTTGATGATGGTGATTCAAATACTGACTCTGATTATGGCTATTTCCTCACTACTCTAACTGAAATGGTTGGTGTTAGTGAGGAGGTCCTCACAGTTTCTCCAATTATCATAATGGCACCATGTGATGGTTCTGGTTCTGGTGTTGAGAAGCATACAAATGAGGATGAGGTGGTGATTTTTCCTCCCACTAAGGAAAAAATGAGGAGTGACCGTCTATACCATGGCAGTGGTGCTACTTTGAGTTTTGGGTGATGGTGTCTTTTTCCTATGCTTTTCAGTTTTGTTGTGATGATGGTATTGTTGTTTTTGGCTTTCAACGTGGACATTAATGACAAGGCCTTAATGGAAAATTTTGTTGCAAAGTGATAGTGACACCAAATGGTTATAAGGGTTGTAATTGTTTTGATTCCCTTGTATGGTAAAATTATAGCATCCAATTATTAGGGAATTTCTAAATGTAGATGAAATTCATTTTGAAATGAAAATTTGAATGAAATGTAATTACAATGGGCCCGAAGCTTGTCACTATCTTTTGTTATAAAAGAGATCTCAAGGCTCATTACAATGGTCATATTTTTTGAGTCTAGTAAGGTTTTGGTAGGGCAGAGAAAACTCATTGAATGCAGAGTTCTTGAATCTGCCATTGCATTGTCTTGGGTAGGGTATACATATGAAGCACTCTTAAATGTTCTTATGTAATTACTGATATCGAAATAAATCTAAATTTTTTAAAGTATGTGTTCTCTTGTGCATTGTTGTGATGGATTATGAGTGAAATTGACAAGTGTAATTTCATTTATCTTTTAAAAGGTTTGTTAGAAATGTATGACTCTTCTATTTGCTTCAGCTCAATGAGTTAATTAAATTCTTAAGGAAGAGTTGTAATTTTGTCATAATGAGCTAAGGATTTTATAAGTAACAAAGCTTTAAATATAGTGTAGTTCTTCTGATTTAATTCATTGTAGAAACATTCAACCACCAGGTTGAAGTGTTGCATATGACTGAATATTCCATGCTTGACTCCTGCCCAATTTACTGAGGCATTGGCTTGTTCATTTAGGATTCTCATAGTTTATTGACATCAGAGAATACCCACTCATGGATTCAAATTTAGAACAATACTTATTTCATATTTCATTCATGATGAGATGAAATTCTCAAAGTTATCAAATGTTCCTAGCAACTTAGGGTTATTTGTTTAAGGTTGGCCAAGCCTTTGATAAATCACAATCTAATTGTATTCAAGTAGGGAAAAATCTATGTATGAAGTGTTCTTAAGACAAATGAAAATTATAGGAACACACAAAGCAACACCCTCCTTGGTTCCATAGAGCCTAAAGAGAAGGAGTAAAGGTCATAGGATCTTTGCTTGTTGTTTTGGTTTCCTAGCCCTGAATGTTCTCGAGTATAATTTTATGGGAAAAACAAGAATAGACAACTGAGAGTAGAGGGCAGGGGGGGTGAATCAGTTGTTACAAAATTAATACTTATTCTACATTAATCAACTTTTAATCTCAAATCTGATAATTAATAGTGCAAGCATAAACCAATAACACATCAGAGACACATGAACACAAATATTTTATACATGGAAACCCTATTAGGGGAAAACATATGGTGGATGTTAGTCCACAAGATTATACCATGTTAGAATTATAATGAAGAATAAATAGGGAATGCACATGCATTCAGGAACATTGCCTAGAGCTCATTGCTCAGAGTAAGGATCACTACCTTACATACAATAATCAGATTAAATCTATCTGATGATTTTGAACTGAGAAATTAACATCTACAAAAGCCTAATGATAGTTTTGATTAAGCACATAAAGAATTCTACACACTCTGCTCAAAATCTTCTACACTCTACTCAATTTCTTTCACACTTTTCTCTACTCTTGAATGATTTGATCTTTATTCGCACATGTACTTTGTAAACAAACACTGAACATACATACACATGAGGAAAACAATCACTCTTATATATCTGCTACATAGATTTACATTAACTACTCTATTGGCCACAAATAAAGAATAAATTTCAATTATTGGCCTCAATACATAAGTAAATCTTAATGCACACCAACACAAGTTGGTCACAACATAGAGAGGACCCAAATAAACACCTTCGAACATTCCAAGCAATAAAATATTAATCCATGAGGATCCACAACATGCTACCACCAACATGTTAGCCAAGAACATGAAAAATCGAGCACACATCGGAAAAATATTCGATCACGATCACACCAATCAATGCGGATGTCCAAAAAGGATAGAGCATGATATAAATCATCTATAAACATCATAGGAATATGTGCAATAATTGATGTTGCCATAATTTCATCTTCTTCTTCTAGAAACACTTGCTACAGTAACTAAACAACTCTAGGAACATAGAACTTCATAGCTTCCTCGATTCTTGATGCGTACCACTGAAAATTTCATACAACATACTAGATAGACTAAAAAAAAATCCTTTAATGTGCACCTTCTTATTATCAATGTACAACACTTTCCAACACTCTAACCTTTTCACCTTCACTAGATTCCTACAATATTTTTATTACAATTTTCTCAATCTCCTCAACATATATAGCCTTAAACATCACCAATATTAATAGTGTTGAAATGAATAACAACCACATATCAACAATACAACCACAACATCCAACAATCTCCCCCTTTGGAATTGATGGAAACACATGATGTGAAAAATAACATCAACACAACTAATTGTTCACTTCTCTCCCTTTGTTATGTAGTTCTTCTCTCATAGCTCTTCTCTCCCTTTCTTGACTCTTCTCCCCATTTCTTCAAGAATTTTTCACATTATTCTTCTCCCCCTTTGACATCAATGACAAAGGTACACAAGCTTTGAACCACATCTTTAGCACATCTGACTACTCCCCCTAAGTAGCAGCCACCACAACATCAATCCAAAATGAGATATGGCTATGGATTCACAGACTGATGCAAGGACCTACATGACTTAGTTTTGATCAGGAGGGGAAATCACCCCTAACTTTCCTTTGAGGTACTCAAAAGTATCATTAGGAAATGGCTTAGTAAAGATATCTATAACTTTCTCTTTGGTAGGTACATACTCCAATCTAACTTCTTTGTCACTTACTTTATCTCTCAAGAAGTGATATTTGATGGATATATGCTTTGTCTTTGAATGCGACACTAGATTTTTAGAAAATTTTATGACACTTGAGTTGTCACAAAATACAACAATAGGTTCTCTATACTCAATTTTGACATTTCTTAGCATCTGCTTCATCCATAATACTTGAGTATAGTTTTTTGTAGTAGCAATGCATTCTACCTCAGAAATAGATAATGAAACATAATTCTACTTTTTGCTTAGCCAAGATACCAACTTCTTCCCTAGGAAGAATGCACTACCACTAGTACTCTTAATGTCATCCACATCACTTGCCCAATCTACATCAATAAATGAATTTAGAGTAAGATCATCATCCTTAGGATACCAAAGACCAAAGTCAACTATTCCTTTTAGGTATCTGAAGATTCTTTTCACAACATTTACATAATACTCTTTTGGATTAGCTTGATATCTAGCAACCATGCATTCAAAATTCATTATATCTGGTCTGTTCGGAGTCAAGTAGAGTAATCAACCAATCATTGACCTATATCTTGTTTGATTTTCTTTAGAAGAATCATCATTCTATGTAATTTTTCATCTAGTCACCATGGGTGTACCAATTGGCTTTGAGTCTTCCATGCCAAAAGTTTCCAATAACTCTTTTACATATTTGGACTGAGATATAAAGATTTCATCATCTAACTAAGTGATTTGTAGTCCTAAGAAGAATTTCAATTCTCCAATCATTGACATTTCAAACTCACTTTTCATTTCATCAGAAAACTTCATACACAAATCATCATCACCTTCAAAAATAATGTCATCAACAAAGACTTCAATGATCAACTCTTTATTTTGATCCAACTTGAAATATAGATTGCTATCAACAATACTTTTATTGAATCCAATTTTCAACAAGTATTTATCCAATATAGCATACCAAGCTCTAGGAACTTGCTTAAGTCCATATAGAGCTTTCTTTAATCAGCATACCATGTCTTTTTCATCAGTTTTTTCATCAGTCAGTTGAAATCCATTTGATTGCTCAACATATACATCTTCTTCTAGCTCACCATTTAAAAATGTTAACTTTACATCCATCTGATAGACTTTGTAATTTTTGAAAGCAACATAAGCAATAAATAATATTACAACTTCAATTATAGCAACAAGGGAAAAAATTTATTCAAAATCAATACCTTCCATCTGTGAGTACCCTTTGCAAACCAATCTTTCTTTGTTTCTGACCACTTCACCTTGTTCATTCAGCTTATTCCGAAACACCCATTTGGTTCCAATCACATTTTTGTTCTGAGGTCTAGTTACAAGATCTCATGTATCAATTTTCTCTATCTGCATTAGTTCTTCTTTCATGTCTTCCATCCAATATTCATCTTTCCATGCTTCATTGATATTGCTAGGCTCAATTTTAGAAATTAGATAATACTCTTCTAAAATTCTTCTTCTATTTTGCACACCTTTGTTCTTATCTCCTACGATCTGACTATTAGAATGATTTCGCCTTACATACCCTAGAACTTTAGGACTTTCTCTAACTTAGGGTTCTTGTGTTCTTTCTTCTGTGCTTCTACTAGTTTCTACTTCTTGATTCCCTTGGTTCAACGAAACAATTTAAAGTTGATTTTGTATCTAAACATTATTTACATTGTTAGTGCTATCATAGTGATCATCCGAATCATATCCACTACATCTAGATGGTCTGCCAATATCTTCATCAACTTTGACATTTGCACTTCCAACCATTTTCTTCAACCTTTTATGAAAGCACCGGTAAGCTTTTCTCTTAGTAGAATAACCTAGAAAGATTCCTTCATCACTTCAAGCAT